>JAZGVS010000508.1:0-14118 GCA_037356235.1 Bacterosira constricta
TTTTATACTACGCCGTGAAGTTCCATGGGTTAGGATAGTATATTTAATTTAAGCATACACTCTATCCACCGCCCTCACCGCCCTCTTGAAATTCAATGAGGCACCGTGCCGAAGCCGCCATCTTCTTGCTATCACTTTTATCGGTGTCATTAGCATACATCAATGTTTTGCCTAATGCTAATGGAGTAGTAGGTTCCCGCAATATACGTGTAGCGCTAAGAACTCGGCTGAACGAACGTATAAATGATGGTTCAATGTTTAGTGACAACAATGAGGATGACAAAATCGGCAACAATGACGATGACTCCTCAGCATCATTCACTCAAAGCCTATCCGAAAGAATTGCTCAAGTAGAACAGGATGAATCATCATTTGTTGCTGGCCTACAAAAGCGGGTCAAATCTGTTACCAGTGCTGAGGAATTTGACTTGGCCATAACGGGCCATGTCAGCGGGGAAAATAATAGAACAGTAGTGGAGTTGCCGGTGGTTTGTTTCGATGCACTATTACCCAACCAAAGACTGACTGGCTCCACTACCGACCCTACCTTCTGTAATTTGTTGCGGTCTATTGGACTAGGTGGAACCTTTGTGATGACAAGTTTGAATAATCGTCAACGGAAGGTCCGGCGTTTTGGAGTCGTCGCCAAAATTGAGTTTGTAGATGTAGATGGTGACGATGAAGATGGCAATGAAGAAAATTCCGGTCAACAATACAATCACTTTTTCGCAACTCCCACCTCTGTGACATTTTCCACTGTCGGCAAAAGACGGTGCGAAATTCTTGGCCCAGCTACTAACATGAAGCATCGCATAGGAAGATGGAGACGATGTTATGATCCAGATGGAGAGGAATCGAGGCTTGGGTGGGGAGAAGAACGGTTTGTGGACAAATCTACTGATGAGTACAATAAACCTGCCGAGATGGAAAGTCCTTCAGTGGATTGCGATGATGATACTCAATGGGGTACCAACAAAGTTCACATTCTTGACGAAGATGATGCTACCTCTGATGCCATCGCAAAGGCCACATATCTCATCCCACTCGTTGAACAATGGCTGTCCCTCGCCTCAGATCAAATGACGTATGACAACATTGATGTAGTGGCCGGGACGAGGCGCAAGTCTGGTGAACCAGGACTGCGTATCAACGCATCCGCGTTGTTGAACAAAGTGCAGCAGGAATTGGGCCCGATGCCCTCTCCAAAATGCCCAACGGCATTTGCATTCTGGGGAGCTGCACTAATAAATCCTTTACCGGCTCTGGGTGTTGCAACTGAAATTAGAGGTGCAGTATTAGAGGCAGAGGGTGCAGAGAGAAAACTAGGTGTGTTAGAACGAGGTCTTATCAAATCAATCAACAATTTGGATGGGACTAGACCGTTGAACATGTGAACGTTGTATCACTCAGATCAAGCATATTGTAACAAGGGCGAGGTCTTAACGTGAGTATCTATGTAATTAACCGCAGCTAACACGGATTATTTGCCATACTTTGGCAGTGACAATCCACCAACACCAGGATTTACTACATTCAAAGGGACCATTTTCATCCATCGCCTACATTCAAAGGGTCCATTTTCATCCATCGCGATTGTTTGGTGTAAATTATTAATACACACACGAGGATTATCTCGGATGTATTGTTGAAGTGTGCCTGTGAGACACAAGGAAATGATGGCTTGCCAATATAGGAAGGAGGAAAGAAAAACACGGATTATTTGCCATACTTTGGTAGAGTTGACAATCCACCGACACCAGGATTGCTAGTCATACAATGTTTAATAACAAAACATCATCACAGAATCAGATCGGATTAGCTCTTGCGTGAAACTTGACTTTATCAGGACAATGGCAAACATATTCTTACCATACATTCAGTGGATCCATTTTCATCCATCGCTTCTGGGCGCTTTCTGGCGCATGATATTCTGTGCCATGCCCGTGTTCTGCTGGCAATTTGCCTCCCTCTTCCTCAACAATATGCTTGAATGACATCTTCTCCTTATGAGTATCCACCCCCAATTCGTAAGCAATGTCCTCGTGTACTACATTGCATCCAAAGTGAGAATAGCGCATCCTGCGCACAGGTGTGGCAGCTGAGGGAGCCAATGGAGGCGCGAGGCCTCCGTTCTTAGGCAGGGCATAATCAACACTTATTCCTTGAATATCTTCACCAACGACGTATGTCTTGAAAGCTAAATGAATTGTGAGTGAAATGAAGTGAATACCAATCATAAAGTGTGTTCTTCGGGAGTGGTGTGAAAAAGAATGGTGTCCTGTCAGTTGCGAAAAACTTACCCAGAGCGGCAACAAATCGAAAGGCATTCAAGGCAGTCATCTCAGAGGTCGATTCAGCTTCCACGATGGACACAATCTTTCCACCCACATCCTTCTCATCTGCTACCAGTCTGTCATTGTGCTTCTTGACAAATGCATTCATTCGATCCATGAAGCGAACGAGTGTGTCGTCTCCAAATTCTCCAGCTGCCACCAAACAATGATGATCCCATTCCCTCCCAGCAGCCATGAATTTTCCTGGAATGGCTTCAGGAACCCAGTTATTGAACGTATGCAACAGCTTATCGCAAATCAATGGCGCCCAAGAGAAAGGGAGGCCAGCAATACTGGTTTTAATACCCCAGAGGGCACCCATGATGTCACCCATGCCCAAATAGCGAATCAAGTATGTTGCTATCCTCCCGGATCGGTCGATAATATCCACAGAATCTCTATCCAAATATTCGCAAGATATAGGCAGGTCTTTTGGGTTGTTTAAGCATACCTCTCTTCGGAAAGCCAAGGTTGTCTCCATATCAGGAAAAGACACCCAGAACACCCGCTTCTCCTTTGGTGCTGGGAAAGTATCATGAACTGTTGCCAAAATTACGACCTTTCCTTCGGAGCGGTTGCAATCCTCTCCGACGGTATCAGCATTGAAGCGACTCACTTCCTTTGTACATTCACATACCGTATTTTGATAGTTTGAATCACTCGCCTTTGCACGACCATCTTTTGAATTGGTAGATTTTGCCATGGTTCTCTTGAACCCCTGTCGAACATCATTAGCATACACATCCAACGCTTTGACAGCGTCATCCCCAGAGTTTTGCTGATAATCTGCATCTTCCAATCCTCCAATGCCAAGTGTATTTACCACTGTGACGATATTCTCGCCCCACTTGTTCCTGGACACCTTGCAATACAAGGCACGATCTGTGCGTGCTGGTCCTTTCCTCACGTATACTCCACCACTGCCAAATGCGACTCCCTTTTTGCAGAGAGGATGAAAGTACATAAATTGCAGGATTTTGAATGCAATCATTTAGTGCATGGTTGAATTGTCTAAATAATAAATAGTAGAAAACAACTTACCGCCGCGGTTGAGGGGTTCAAGAATGTGCTACCCAATATAGAATGAGACTCTCGATCAGGAAACCATGATTGGATAGAAGAGGCAAGTGTTGAGATGCCACATCCAGCAAGGCAAACGACTCGTTTACCATCATCTATGGGGAAATGTGTATCAAGACGTTTCATGGAAAGAACGACGGCGGGACGAGTATCTGGGGTGTCGTTTCGAGGGACAGATCTGTTTTGTCATGGTGGCGAAAAGAGAAGGTCGTGCCATGAGTTTATATATGATGTGAAGAAACACGATAATAAATCATAAAATCAATAATGCTCACCCTCCAGTCAACCCAGTATTAGCACCCTGAGGACACACCACACACCCTGCATCCACAATCTCTTTCAAGCACTGCACAGTCTCCCTAACCGTTCCAGGCTGCACAATGCAAAGCGCCGTGCCACTTCCCATTCTTGCCCCCTTGAGAAAATGAGCATTTTTGCTAGTTTCTTTCATCCCATCATAGACATGATCTTTACCCACTACTTTTTGCAATTTAGATGAAAGTGCAGTCTGAGCTTCTGTGAGTTCTACTGCTTCTTTCGGCGGCGATGCGGGAGCAGCATCGCAGGAGCAACATCCGCGTTCTCCCTTCGGCAACTCACGATTCGTTTGTAGTTCGTTCAAATGATCGGAATGAGACGAGCCGAGGCAATATCCTCCGAGGAGGGATGCACCAGCAAGGGCGAGGGCAGTGGGTAGCGCGATGGAAAGATTATTCGATTGGATCTTGGCGTTGTTGGCATGGTTACTGTTGGCAGAGGTGGAAAACGGAAGAGCATAGGGGGCTGATGAGCGTTTCAGGGACGATGATCGGATAGCCCGAGGAAGGATCAGGCTCCGGGCAAGATTTCGAGTCGCCATATGGTTCGGTGTTCCCAGATAAGTCGAAGGGAGTCAAAGGTAGTGAAGTGTCGGGTTCCAGCGCGGCGGTTTTGAATTGGATGTGGGCAAATGCAAAAATAATGTGAGGACGAGGATGGTGCAGGACTGTGCAGGACCATGTCGGTTCTCATTTTCGTTGGCGTCTGTTGCCAGTTAGTTGCCCATGCCCTATGGGATAGGGTTAACCGAGGTTAACCGCGAACCACAGCGAACCACGCCAGAGAATATTTTCTACATACGGAATTAATACCTTGTGTGACGTCAAACGTGAGACCTTTCAGTAAATTAACCTCCGAACTCCGAACTACGCCGCAATCCAATAGGAGAATTTGGGAGAATCCCTTATTTTCATATCTACAATACGAGTTTTCACTCAGGTCCTCAGATAGATAGGATGGCAATTCATTTGAATGGAATCTGTATTGACAATAATGGTAGGACACACATAATCAATTGCTCTGTCAATTACATAAGTCTTACGAGTCCTACAGCTCCTACACACCAGTGTGCTACAAGCTACAACCCTCTACAACCCACAACCTAAAATCTGCGAACTGTCTTTACCTTCTTCCTTGAAGACGCTGACTTTTGCTTTCGTCTCCAATCCCCAGTCAGAACCTCACGTTCTTTCTGCCATCGTTCTTGAGACTCTTCGTCGTGCTTCGCCCCTTTTAAGTCTTTTAGAATCTCTGAACCTCCATTCATATGGAAGAACATGTCCTCCCATTTATCAAGGTCGGTGTCGGGAAATGTCATTCCTACCCGCTGTTTTCTTTTCCTTTGGGATGGTTTGGTATTTTGTGCTTGTTCTTCTTCTGGTACCTCGATTGTTGATGTGGTTGTTGGAGCTGCATCATTGGACTGTGATTCAGAATCATGACTGTTCTTTTCCAACTTCTCGTGACCTGTTACTTCACTATTGGGAGCCGTTACCTCACTACTGGTAGTGTTGCTGCTTAAAGCAAACCCAAATGAAAATGGTGCACCTTCATCAACTGCTTTCTCTTCCGGCAGCTGGCCCTGAAAGCCAAAAGTGAAACCACCTACAGCCCCTCCTGCATTGCTCGTACTATCACCACCCGCACGCGCTTGTTTGAAGACTTGCTCAAGTTTATCTTGCTCATAAATCTCCTTCTTCTCTTCGACCATAATGTCCTCCTTGGTCTTTGAATCTGCCACCTTCTTATTTTCCTCAGTGACATCTTTGCCTGGTGCAACCTTTTCCTCGGCATTATTGGCTGTGGTGTTATCATCTTCAGTGAGAGTACCATCCTGCTCCTCCTTTGTAGAAGCATCATCCTCCGAGCTTTCAACACTTGGTGCACCATCCTTCATCGGCAAAGTGCTTTCATTGTCTGTGCCTTCACCACTATCTTCTTCACTCGGCGTTGGAAGTTCTGCATCATCCTCGTTGGTAGCGTGTGGCACTTCATGTCTTTTATCCGATTCTTTGGTCGGATCGTACCGTTGCATAATCATACCAGATACTCCGAGGGGGGTAAAATTTTCTTGGCTTTTACCAGCAACGGTGCCGTCTTCATTACCGTCATCATTAGCATCAGCAATGAAGGAAGGTGCAAGTGGTGTCTTGTCAAATTGCGCACTTGGAAATAACTTGGATAGAACCCCCATGTTCGATGCGATATCGTCTTCCAGGCGTATGACATCATTATCACCATCGCTTTCATCATCATAGCTTTCACCATCAGAACCATCTGCTTCCCCCCAACCAGAAGGAGCGTCGTCTAGATGAAAGTCCATGCCACCTGAAAATTCATCCATTGCCACAGCTTTGGTGTATTCCGATCCTTCTTGCATCAGCTTCTTCTTTCCATCTTTGAGATTGATGTTCTTGTTTCTGATTTCATATTGCTGTTCAATGTCTTCTTTGCTGTTACTTTTGCCATTGCGGTCATTGTCATCCTCGTCGGACCAAGTGTATCCCGCAGTCTCGGGTTTTTCGTCAGTCACCTCGTCGTCATCGCTTCCTCCACTGCTCCCATCATCACTCATGCGACCATCTTCCTCCTTTTCATCATCATCACTCCCTTCGCTGTCTGACCAAATAAACGACTTGCCATCGCCACCAGCTTCTGAATCAGATGACGCTGCTGACGAAGATGATAAGGTGGCCGTGTCTTCTACAATACTTCTTTTCTCAATTGTTGCCACTTCTGCCACCGTCTTCAATACTTCTTTCCCATCCCACTCCTCCTGATATAATGCTGCTGCTGCTGATCTAGCTGCTGCTACCTCTTCCTCGCCATCGAAACGAATGTGAATCCCCCTATTCAAAAAGATCAAACTGCGTAAATAATCATCACCCCTCTCCTCCCCCTCACCATCACTCTTATTCTTTCCATACTTCTTTCCACTCGCCCACGCCCTCCTCTCATTCTTGCGCCTCTCGACCAACTTCTTCTGCTGACGCATTCGCTTATCCTCCATTCGCTTATGAAGCGTCCCAAAATCATCCCATCCTTCATCGTCTTCCCTTCCACCCCATTCATAATCCATGTTTAGGTCATCAATGTCATGGTCGGCATTGTTTGTGGTGATTGTATCTTCGTGGTGGTGGATGAGTGATAGGGGGTGGGGGAGGGTGTCTACGTAGAATGCCTCTTCGCCGAATCGTTTTCGGATCTTCAGACGCCTCCTGATTTTGTTAACGGCTTGCTCTTCTTGTGGTTCTTCTTTTGTAGTTTGTTCGGCTGTATCGTCATCATTGGCAGCCTTCTGTACATCATTCGTGCTCATCTGCTCACTCCCATCGGCAGCAGTATCAGCAGCAGTATCGACAGTGGTTGCAGCAGCAGCAATAGCAGCAGCAACACGTAGACGTGCATTGCGCTCATCCTCCAAACGTTGTAGAAAATGAGGTTTTGCCGATTCTACTCGGATCTGACATCCTTTCCATTTGACACTGTTGTATTGCTTGGCGAGCAGGTCCAGTGCCGATGGCGCTGCTGGTTTAGGTTTAGTAGGTGTAGCAGGTGCTGCTTCATCAGTAGCTGATGCCGATGCTGGAGGGGACGCTTCAGCGGTTGCTGATGTTGGAGGTTGCGCTTCGGTAGTTGCATCAGTGGAATCGTATGCAGCAGTAGCACGAGCCTCAACATAGAAAAAGTTGCGGGTATCCACCACATCCCCATCGTCATCCAACACCACTGCCCTAGTTTTGGAATTGTACATAGTCTTTCTGTCTTTATCATATGCAACATCATTGATGGATATAATTTCAACGCCCGGAACGGAGCATAGGCGGGGTGCGACGACTTCGACGGTGAGGCCACGTGAAGGGTTGAGGCCTCCTATGTAGATTCGTTCTTTTGGGGGGGGGTTATTGGTCGTCATGTTGTTTGGTATTTGTGCGAGTCTAGTGGTTGTAGTGAGGAAGGGACATATAACTTATCAAGGTTGATTCATGTTGTCCTTGTCAAGGTGATTCATGGTGATTCATGCAGCATGCAGTTGAGGATGGTGGTTGGTGTTGGTGACGATGACGATGACATGCGAGGCAGGGGGTCGAGCTATGATCAACGTAGGAATTAATACAGTTGATGGCCAGACTCGCCACAGCTATCAGGCGCAGAGGCCCTTGATCAGGGATCAGGCGCGCCAAAAAATGCCTTATATCAGATCAAGCTTTTATCAGGAGATGAAGGACGGTGACTCAATACTTGTTATGATTCTAGTTGGTCAGAAGTTTCTGGATGCAGTGTAGTGAGTGCTGCTCATAATATGATATGATGGAATAAGTGAGATTCGGTGAGGCAACGCAATGATAAAGATAAAATAAGTTATGCATCTTATTTTGATACTTCTCTGCTCGGAGAAACGTTGTGCATCACCGTGACAAATAACATATGTAGACAATCCTGGATACATTGATAGTTCCTAACTGGGCTAAATCTTCCGAGTCAAATAGCCAGTCGCCTTTTGGCGTGGGCATCTCAACAAACGTGGAGATGGTAGAATCTGACTTATGATTCATGTCCTCTATCTCAGCTCCAGCTAGGAGCTTGGTACATGCAAAAACATAATGAGCTCATTGTCTGTTCATCTTTAGCGTGTGCCGAGAAACGACGCATCATGCACAAGTCTTCCAATGCTTCACAATGCAATCGGCTCATAAATTTCTGTCAGTGACCAAAGCAACTTCTTTGAGCAAAAGCAACATGAACAACCAAGCCAACAGACCCAAGGAAGTCGTCAGGACCCGCCGTCCCGCGTTCAAGGTAAGAAGCAATCACTACACTTTTCCCATTCTCATCATTATTCGACCTCGTGCTCATCTTTGCTTTTCTCTCTTCATCACACTTTCTGTACAGGATGTTTCCAACCGCTTCAATGCAGAGTGTGAAAAGCATGCAAAGGCAGTGAAGAAGTCTCACAAGGCTTCTCACAAGAGGAATGCATCCGCCATCTACTCTCCAGTGCCTGCTGAATCGAAACTAGCAGACACCAAGGAGAATAATGTTGCGCTGAAGTCGACAGGCGAGATCAAAAAGTCTAGCGATCCTGTTGTCTTGAAGGAACCTCGTCTCCGAACAAAGTCCAAGCCATTCAAGAGCAAGCTTCCTCAGCCTACAAAAGTAACTACCAAGCTTTCTCAGCCTACCAAAAACATTACCCTTTCTCTGGACATCTCCTCGAAGCACTACCAAGATGGACTTGCGCACGACATTGATAAACGGGATTCGGACAATATTCTTTCCGTCACCAGTTACGTTCAAGAAATGTACACCTACTTCCGTGAACAGGAACATCGAGCGGTTGTCGATCCCTACATGGATGCTCAGCATAAAATCAATGCAAAAATGAGGGCTATTCTCATAGATTGGTTGTGCGATGTACACCGTAAGACTGATTGTATTAACCCAGAATCGCTGTACCTCACAGTCCAAATTTTGGATCGTTACCTTTCTGTGGCAGCGGTCACGGAAAGGAAGACCTTGCAACTCGTCGGTACTGCTGCGCTGTATATTGCGTCCAAGTATGAGGAAATTTACCCTTGTGATATCAGGCATCTAACCTTCATGTGCGACAAGATCTATACAAAGGACGAGGTGAGAAGATTCTTAGGCTATTTACCTTTGACAATTCATTTTTTCCTGATCCCAGCTCACTCATTACTTTTTCTATTTGTCTGTCGAAATAGATCCTCGAAATGGAGTACACGATTCTCAAGGCCCTCAACTACCAAATCAGCATCCCTACTGCCTACAAGTTCTACGTGAGATTCTTGAATGCATCGCATGCCAGCAAGAAACTCTGCCTGTTGTCCTCCTACATCTTGGAAGAAAGCTTGCTCAGCTACGATATGATCACGAAGTACAAGCCAAGTCAGCTTGCAGCTGCTGCGATTCTTATTGCGAGGAAGAAGATTGACAGAAATTATTGGAGTCCAACTCTGTTGAAATACAGCGAGTATCGCGAGGAGGATATCATCCCTGTTGCGAGAGATATACTTTTAGCAAAGAAGGCTCTGTCTCCGGAGCTGGTTGCTTTGAAAAGGAAGTACAGTCGTAGCAGCAGGTTAAATGCTGCAGATATTGTACTTCCTTCCTCCATTTGAGAGAGAAATCGTGCTCATTATAAACCAAGAACAGCAATGCAGAATGTTCCAATTGCAGTGTCTGGCTATTGGAATGCTGCTATATTGTTGTGGTAGTTCTGCTTCAACGAGAATGAGAATAATGATAAACAAAATCAAAGTTTTGTTGCATGGTATTCTGTTGTCATATCTCAATTTCAATTACTGCAAGTAGCAATTATTTATCTCCTACTTTTGTAGCACAAGGAACATGCTATTGATAGGACATCGTTGGACTTTCTGTTTTCTGGATTCAAAGCTATTGCCATTCGACATAAATGGTTGCAAGGCATTTTGGAAATATCAGTCTACAGTGGCGCAACATAAACGGAAACTAATTCAAATCTATCTGGATAAAGAGCTGAGTGGCTACTCATCATGTCTATGTCGTTGATGCAAGTACGGCCGTGGATATACCCCAGAGCTATTGCCATTCCATATTCCTTAAAAAGAACAGTAGTTCAATCCCGATCAGCGCATATTTCATCCTTGTATATGTCAGTGTGCCACCTGGGATTCCCTAGCCAGGATTTAGGCCATTTGCAAAGTGCTTGATTATACTACGCTCCTGTTTTTATTTTCTGTTGCAAATGCCTGTTTTGGGCTGATTCTTTGGAGACTTGCCAAAGTACCGCGCTGTTTTTTATATTGCAGTTAGATGAGGTGACATTGAAGTGATCTGGGAAGGCGTGGGCTCAGAATGTGGAATCCCAGTGTCTGGATATTTAGACCGTTCTCATCGCATCATCGCATCACCTTCTTGTTCAACAAAAGACATGCATCATATCTCATCATAATCTCTCATAAGATCATAAGACAACCCAATCAGCGACCCAGAATGAGGAACACCACACCAAACTATGCTAAGTCCATTTTAACGGGCACTATTCCCATAAGGACTGGCCCATCAACCATCAGCGCCAGCAGTATCGTAGTGGCGGAAGAGGCGCAGAGTCTGCGTCCAGATTCTCCAGGCATTTTGCTCCAGTCGCCTAGTAGTCATGAACGCGGACAACAGAACCAGAAAAGCCAAGCCGGAGTAGAATTGAGTGTTTTCAGCAGTGACAACAAGCGCGTTGACGAAAGTATTATCGGCTATGAGGATACAATTCTGTTGAATCAAAGCACGCACTCATTTCTTTTTACTGAGCCAGCATGTTCGCTACCATTTACTTTTGCACTTGGAATCATTACTATTTCCTAGTAAGTTGCAATAGTTGCTTTTAGTCATTTTTCATTCGAATTCGTTTAAATCTCTTACCCGCCCCATGTTCTCTTCCCCGTCAACTCAGTTCATGCTTACTACTGGCTCTGTTTAACAATCTCTGGGGATCCTCCCCAGAAAACCCATTTAATGTTCCCGTCAGGTAAGTTATATGGTGCCGGTGGCCAATTTGCGTGCTTTTTGCCACATCCCTTACTTTCGGAGCACTTTGGCTGTTTGTATGGTTCTCTCATTTTGGTCTGCAACTTACATTTCCCGCAAACTATTTCTTTAGCGTCACTGTGGATGTAAAAATTGCACAATATTTGGCACTCCTAATTGGTCTAATAATGGAGGAGGAAATCCCTGAATCACTGTACCTGCTACGAATGATATCCAAAGAGTCATTGCACAACAAAGCACCCGACATAAAATTCGGGAAATTCATATTTGGCTCCTTTCTCCGTGTGGTAATGGGGTATCTCTTCATCTTCAACATGTGGCTCGTCGTGATACAGGCTACGATGGTCATTGAGATTTTCTACGACGTCATGGCTTTGCAGTTTCTTCAGCAAGTTGATGATATTGCTTTCCGTCTTGCAAAGATAGACGTTTTTGGGAAGCGGTTGAAACGCGCGTCGACAAAAATATGCTTTCGTACAGAGTTTGAGAAGTTGCCGTTTGTTCGTAGGAAGAAAATGTCAATTTTTGTGAAAGTTTTGTATCTCATTAATCTTTGTGGGCTGATGGCGGCAATGACTGTTGTCACCATAAGGCAAAAGAGGGGGGACTTCTACTGTAATAGTATTACTGTTTATTTTGGTGATGATATTTGGGAAAACGCCATCGTATTGAACTCCACGGGGGGTATAGAGGAGATGGACATGATATATTCATACTTCAATGGCGTGTATATGAGAAATGGAACCGATGCCAGCAGGCCCGTATATATGGAGCAGAACAAATTTGACAGCAATCCATACACAGGGAAGACTGGTGCAATACTTAGATATTGCAAAGAGGAAAAGGCGTGGATATTCATGCATGAACATATTAGGAAGGATAGAAATACGAAAGATTCGGCTTGTCCATGGCTTCTACGCAGTCCAGATACTACTTCTTTTAATTTGCTGGAAGTATCAGGAGATTGGTCTATTTGGACGGGAACAATCAACAGCGGAGCAAGCTTTCAGACCACTTGCAATACATGCAATTCAGATGCAGATTGCAACTATCATGGCTCATGCGTTGAACAAACTTGTACTTGTGAGATTGATCAAGCTGTTGGTTACCCTATCTATACGGGGACACACTGTGAATTTTCACGTCCATGTGCCCAACTTGTAGGCACTGGGGATGCAATTTTCAATATAGTACCTGTTGATCTATACCATGCCTGGACGGCGTATGGCCGAGGAGTGTATAAGTATGCATCAGGAGGCAACAGCAGCATTGTTGCTGACGGAGACGCATTGCTATTGATATATTCCGGCTCTCGATGGTTTGGTGCATATTACGAGGGAGCAAAATCCCTAGGCATCGAGTACTGGCGTCAATATTCAAAGGAACTCCATACATTTTGGGATAGAGTGTACACAGAAGACACCGTATATGTTAGCGACGTTACTTCTCGTTCAGATCCAATTGCTGTCGACTTCTTTGAGGTTGGACGGAGAGGTGCAAAGTATGGTCCTCTTGGTGAGCTTATTCCGTTGGAGGACCCCCCAGGCTCTGGATTTTTCGAATGCGCTGTCTTGAACATGTCCTTAATTGATTTCATATCAGAAATGCTGGAAACACAGGAGTGAAAAGGAAAAAGGTGAGGATGTAATGCTGCTAGAAGACAATGAGACACCCTTGAGTCTTGAATCTTGGTGGAATCGTTAGTTAAGGAGGGAGGGTTGGAGGCGAAAGTTAAGGTTGGAGGGTGGAGCATTTGGAGTTCCAGTTTCTAGAACGATGCAGCGCACTGCTTCATATCTACCTAATGAAGTCTATGGTACCGATCTACTTGTCACGTGCCATTTTGTTGTCAATGGTTATGGGAGGATGAGCCCTTGATGGTTGATGGGATGTAAGAGCAGGGACAAAAAATAAGGGTCAGAGGTCATGCTGCTGTATGCCTGGGCAAAAATCGAATATGATATTTTGGATTTTTTGGGGGAAATGAATACCTCCAAATACCTTTTGAGGTCACAAAAAACCTCCACTTTAATAATGTATAAAACATGCACTGTAGCACTATGTTCAAGTCCAATACGACAATGATTAGTTAAGGAATGAGTTCTACCATTTATTTTATGCATAAACACTTCAAAACATGACCTGAACCCATTGGATGGACCCTAATCCTTGTTCACACGATCCATGAGGCGCGCCTCGAGAGTTTCCTCGAGCGCAGACTCAGACTCACACAGAGTTCCATCAACCATCTTGCTGCGGATCGGTGACTACATGTGACAGTAAATGACATCATTTCCTGGTATGATTTTGACGTAGGAACACGTAGACCCCTCTAAAGGTTTTTCAGAAGTATTTTGGCCAATCCTGGGAGTTTTTTTGCCCAGCAGCAGCTGCTAGGTCATGGTCAACCTATGTAGAGGTGAGCAAAATGCTTTTCGAGAAAATGTTAATAAGTACTGGCCAACTGAGCAGATGCAATAAGAAGTAGGTTAATAATTTCAACACATTATATATTTATTACTTTCTCTACATCGGAGTTTATCGGAGCCATCGTCCTCGTCGTCCACCTGCAGCACATAAGGCGCCGACGGTGACATTTGCTGTGTTGCCGTGGTTGAAGCCATGAGGCAAGAGTTGGCCGCAGTATAGTTGCTCTCGATCTGGAAGTGTTTTAGACGCAGAGTTGGGGTCCACTCCACCCATGGAAGGCATTTGAAATTGGAGTCTAATGTTGCTACTGATCTCTATCCTCTATCGGACTCGAAAATGAACAATTACAATGAACCTCAGAGAAAATGGTATCACCAAAAGCGCCTTGACGAAGCCCCAAATCATAGACTAT
>JAZGVS010000509.1:0-12076 GCA_037356235.1 Bacterosira constricta
ATTACTGTGCATCTCTCGACTCTCGCGACGATGCGGTGAAAAAATCAGCTGAAACACTGAATATACGTACCGCGAGTTGGAACTCCGTAGAAAGTTGTACCAGCGCAATTCGCTTATCGGCCGCGCCGACTTCACCAAATCCATAGATACGATATTGTACATACGCGCCGACCGCCGACTTCACCTCTCGTGCCAAACGCACGTCAGCCACAAAGCAACAAATACCTCATAATCATAATATTTTTTTATTCATCACCATCATGGCTTTATTCCACAAGAGACGCCAAGCCGTGCTGTTCTCTGCGGTGACGGCACTGCGCAGCAACAGCGGATGCGCCCGAGAAATAATGGGCAGCAGGTCGATGAGCCACCATGCTCGCGATAGCGCCTCCTTCGTCTCGGCACCAATCACTACTTCTCTGTTGCATGTTTCACATACCCTTCCTCATCATCCCCGGCAACCAGCAGGGATTCGAGCGGCATCACAATACCTTACGATGACGACGAGGCGCCAGTTATCATCGAGTAGCAACGATGGCGAGAATGAGCAAAGCAGCGCCAGCGAAACAACGATCACTCTGCCCAACAAAACGGGAGACCGCAACGGATTAATCCGACATGAAATCGTCGCCGACGATGGTCACCCATTGCGTATTTACAGCCGCACCCGTCGCCATGCTGGCGGAAACACCGACTGCACCGCTAACAACCTCATCACAACGGGAGATGTTAACAAAGAACATCAACAGCGATCCATCCTACTACTCCATGGCCGGACGTGGTCCTCCCAACCAGTCTTTGACCTACGAACGTCGGAGGATGATGTGAAGCAACAGAGCACGTTGCAATCGTTGGCCGAATTGGGATTTAACGTCTACGCGCTCGATTTTCGAGGGTTTGGCGAAACCGTACGAGATTACGATGCGGAGACTGGCAATGGTGGGTATACCACTCCGAGGAGATGTGTGGCCGATGTAAAGTGTGCCATTGAGTGGATTACTAAAAGGCACGAGGTCGTGGCGAGTACTGAGGATGACGAGGATAATTTGAGTACTACGTTCACACCTTGTTTTGAGGAAGATCCAACTGTGATTAATACCAAACCTGCACTATTCGGCTGGTCTCAGGGTGCTTTGGTAGCTCAAATGTATGCCCAGCAGTATGGCCCCTCGATCTCAGATCTTATTTTATTCGGATCGATTTTTGATCCAAAAGTCATTTATCCGAGGAAACCACTCTACGACCCGTCGGGACGGTTGGTTTCGGGATTGGGATCGGATGCTTTCAAGCCTCCGGCACCGGAAGTCGTGAATACTGATATTTCCTCGTTGGAAGATTTTACCTTGCCCGGTACCATTTGCGATGAGGCGGCATTGACATTTTCGGCGCACGCTCTCGCTGTGGACACCATCAAGGCGGAATGGGATGAATTACACGAATTTAACATTTGCAATCCAGCCTTGGTACACATCCCTACAATGGTCATGGTGGGGGCACAAGATCCCTACGTTTCCTGGGAAGCCCAGCGTGAATTATTCGATCGATTGGGTACGGAAGATAAAGCGTTTAATATTCTTCCTGGGTGTGATCATGCAGCGCATATCTTAAAGGCTAGGAAGATGTTTGTGAGGGGGGTGGCGGGATTTTTGCTACGGAAGGATGGATTTTGACGAGACAAAGGCCATTAGCAAGCAATGTAAAAGTTCCAACTGTGGACTTTACTAAAGATGGGTTCAAGTCTTGTTGCCCTTTACCTGCTCTAAATACTAACGCTCGCCAACTCAATCGCTTGCCCAACCTTGGCTCAATCACTGGAACGAAAGCATATTCAATTACACAAGGACCTGAACAACAAAATACTGTGTGGTGTGGGAGGGATGTTGTTTTCAATATAAGGTTGTGTGCTTGCCACGCAGGCATGGAAAAGAAATAAATCAATCAGTGCAATGCAATGTACAAGGAAATTGCACCGAGCTTGCTCTTGGACTTTAGTACTTTAGAGGTCGTGTGTAACTCAAGTAAGGCGCTGTGATTGCTTTTTAACTATTGGTGTAGTCTGAACTGGCTACTCAGTTCATGTGTCTTTGTTTTGTTCTGAACTCCGCTTGCTTTAAGTGAGAGAACAGGTGACAGGTACCCATTACGAAGAACATGAGTATCCAATATGGTTCTTTGCAATGCTCACAGTGTAAAGACATCCAATACTATTTCTTATAATTACTAAATGATTTCTATCATTGATCGATTGAAATACACCAGCCGTGGATTGAACCAGATTGACCAGATTCCATTCTTGCCATTCTGCAAATATTCTCTCATAATTCATGTTGATAATCAAACAGGAAGCGCGGTGGAGCAGACTTGACTTGATTCCCGATCGAGGTGAGTGCAGCTCCCACCATCTTCACTCAAACAATATCCCTCGATGACAAATGGACTTCGTTCAATATGCATACCTGCGTATAGTAGCCCCGAACAAGATGTATCGATAGCTACATCTGGGCCAGAGTCTCCCCTGAAATCAATGAATACGTCAGAGCCAACACTATTATCATCATCATCATCACCACCACCACCACAATACCCCGGCTTGACAATATGGAAAAGCCCATCGCCATCTGCGTTCACGGTGGCTTGGCATGGTTGCTGATCTTTTATCGGCTTGAAGTAAACGGTGATTTGTGTCAGAAACTCATTGGCAATTTTCAACTTGAGGTAGATGGAGTGTGGTTTGGCCGACTCGTTACCATTGTACCAGCAGGAGTCTCGCTTATTGCAGGTAGAAGGAGTGCTGTCGTTGCAGTCAGCACAGAAACCACAGAGGCAATCGGCAGGTTGTTCTGGTTCGTCTTCGATAGTCCCGCATCCAATCACGGTACCATCGTGATCGTGGATCAACATGACTTTCCCATCCAATTCATCGGCATCATAAAATTGTCGTCCGTGCAACGTATCTCCAACAACGAATTGATAATCAACAACGAATTGATGATCATTCGTCGTGCCTAGTATGAAGCCATTGTTTCCATGTTCCTCGCAGCTACCATTTGCAACGACCACTGCACACGCCGCAATGTCATTGCGTTGGTTTTCAACATTTCCAGCAGGAGCAGCAATATCAGCAGGAGATGAAAGATGTTGAGCCATCGTAACACCAGATAAAAACTCAGTCATAGGATCAGATATAGGTAGATGCTCGTCCGTGAAAGACAGGATGAGAGTCTCAGGTAGACACGTGTAAATCTCAAAGGAGAAATAGGCACATCCATCAAGTTTTACAACAGCATTTTCATTCCAAGGCACCCACTGGACCTTCTCGTGGCCATATTGGCATTGTGCCAGGTCCGCCAACGCAACCTTCCCCCGTGGTCCGCAATTGTCTGATATGTACCCTACCAGAGTAGACAATGGATCAAATGAGTATGGATCAGATAATGAGAAAGGAGAAGAATCCATATGATCTGGTAGTAGAGAAAGTAGATTCCTCCTCAACAACTTGGGACCAACTCGAAGTTTCGCAGAGGCGGTAGGAGGCAAACACTCAAACACCCGAAATGAAAAGTACTGACATCCATCGATAATTGCAATAACGTCTCCTCCTCCGCCCTGTCCCATGATATGTTCCTTGATCATTCGATAACCATACGGACATTCTGCACGATTGGCAAGCGCATCGTGTCCACGTGGACCGCATCCAGCGGACTTGTACTCCGTGAGGCTGGATGAGGGATCGAATAATGTTTGAGGCGACGTTGGTTGTGCCGTAGGTTGTGCCGTTGGAGGCGCAGTTGGCTTATTGCTTGGTTCTAATGTCGGAAGCAAAGTTGGCAAGAATGTGGGGGTAGTTGACTGTATTATTTGTACACATGTCAATAATCAAAAGGAAAATGTGCGGTAGAAATTGTCAGTTGAATACACTAAATGAAATAATGAATGTACTTCAAATAATACAATGATCGTAAACACTCACGGTTGGCTGCGCAGTCGGCAATTCCGTCTCATCCAACACTGTCTTTGTTCCACCACGCCTTCTGTCACCATTCGTGTCAGCCTCATCATCATATCCAACCACGGCATTGCCACACACAGGATCCAGTCCTTGAACATTCATCACAAAGACTGTAGAACTACCACCACCACTACTGTCATTGGAGTAGTGCTTGAGACCCAGCGTGCCAACTGGATTGAATTCACCACTGTAATTTGGGGATTTGAGCAATGTCACGACTCTCTTTTTTTTTCGGTCATTAATAGAATTGTCGACATTTCTATTACTGCGATCATAAGGCAAATATGGCATTTCCACAATGACAGGTGGCTCTCCATTCTTTTCTGCAGCCAAGGTATCAATGTCAGGTACTGGTGGAGACAACGATGACGGCAAGGTCTCGTCATACACAACATTTGTGCCACCCCACTCGCTTCGGCGATAATCATTTTTCTTTTCTTCACCTTCACTGTCACCATCATTTTCTTCTGCGATATCATTGTCAGATAGTGGCGAAGTAGCCAAGAACATCGTTGGCAGCTTGGTCTCCTCTTTGTTTCCATGTACATTCTTGGTCACGTCCCACTTGCTCTCCTTTCTGCTTTTCGTCTTGCTGCTTTTGGAATCCTTGTGTGTGGAAGAGGTGGTGGTATGCCGTTCTTTTTGCCCATGGCCCTGAATATTACTTCCACTACTGCTGCCACGATGCATGGCTAGACGACGACGTCGTTGTTGTTGTTGTTGAATTGCAGCATCATTCATCATTTGTTCATTGTCTTCGACGTCATAGAAGTCATTCGTGTCGGTAAGGACGAGATGGCCATGGCAGACTGCTGCTGCAATGACCAGGAGTAACAATAACTGGAGTGAAGCATCGTGCCGCCACGAGCGTAGTGCTTTCATTGTTGGCTTGGATTTCATATTCATACATATATGACTTGTTGGTGATGAGTTGTTGTGTATATGTAGAAGTGTGTTGTTTGCTCTGTGGAACCATCTCGCTTGATACGGAATAACTGAGAGACATTTTCGAAGGGCAAGCCAAGACGCTGTACCTTTTTCTCTCTTGAGGAAGAGAGGGGGTGGGATAATGGATTTGAGTCATTCAAAAAAGACTCCCTCTAGAGGAAATAGATTTCTCTCATGTTCCGTTCAGAAAGCATATCTAGAGCATGCCCGCCCGCCCATTGTGGTGGCATCTCATCTTCTGGCAATTATTCATGAGCAATGGCAATGCCTACAGCACCGCGCGGCGGGTAGGTAGAGGTAGGTATGGTGTCGCCGTTCGAAAATTTGAACCATATTAATTCCTACATACATGCAAAATTTGACAACCCCGGATACAATAATTTGGATATATATTGTCGCACTCAGAGACATTTGTATCCGTTCTGCTTCCACTTGGCACCGATGCGAACTCTACCATCAAAAGATCTTTCATCGTTGGAAGCTCAACCTCCGACCTCCGCACCTTATTTTTAACGCGGGGCATTGAGAGAGAGAGAGAGAGCACTACCAAATATCCAACACTCAGATCGAAGGTCAAAGGTTGCAAGGGAAATCATATTTAGCGAAGAAAACAAGAATATCAAAAGATGATAAAGTCGCCATGCTCATTGGCAGAGCGTTTCTCCTCAAACATCAATCCCACACGTTCATCACCGCGATACACCCCACGGCTAATGATGATACAACTATCAATAATCGTATCCTGCCTTATGACAGCATGCAATGGATTTCATTCCGTCACTTCTTGGCGGCCATCTGTTACATCAGCTGGCGGTAATAATGGAGCAATATTGTTCACAAAGTCACCATCACCATTAACGACAAGCAGCATGCGTATGATGCTTAATTCATCAACGTCATCGTGTTCAAGTAGACGGGGAAGTGGTATTAGTGGTCAACAACAACAACCCTTGATGATGGCCAATAAGGATAATAATATAATACAGGGCAGCAGTAGCCACAGTAGGCTGTTCCCACAACGAACAAGAACAAGAAGCAAATCGCTGCTACTGCATCCAATGCTAATGGCTGCAAGTAATGATAATTCGTCGGATAGTAATGATCGTAGTCCACTATTAGTCAAAGCGTGGCTATCCTTGAGGAAATTACTGGCTCGTTTTTGGGTAAGTCTCTATACTGACACACTCTATTATTTCTTGGAAAATTGTATATTTCTAACATTCATTGTACTTTCGTGACACCCAACAACAAATCTATCATGATGCAAAAATAATAACCAACATGATGCATATTAGGCCCTTCTTCTAAAGCCATTTCAATTATTGAAATCTTTATTAATCAAACAATCCAAAGAAGTCAAAGACAAAGATGATGTGCAAGCAAAGAAGGAGGATGAGGCAGAAGATGATGCAGAATCAATTCAAGAAGAGGTTGCCATAACAGAGGTGGAAAATATAGCAGTTTTGGAGGAAGATGTTGAGGAAGATGGAGAGGATATTGTGATGGTGGCAGAAGAAGAATTGGTGATTGAGCAACTGAAGGAAGAGGAGCCAGAAGCAACCACGGCATCGTCAGCATCAGCAGTGTCTCCTCCTACCACCGCAGAAGAGTCCACATCTACTTCCGTAACAACAACTTCCCCAGAAACACCCACTACCACCATAAAAACACCCCGCGCAGCCACCACCGCCGCGGTATCCCTCA
Organism: Bacterosira constricta; assembly: GCA_037356235.1. NCBI lineage: Eukaryota > Bacillariophyta > Thalassiosirophyceae > Thalassiosirales > Thalassiosiraceae > Bacterosira > Bacterosira constricta. The sequence continues at coordinate 6,662 of JAZGVS010000509.1, forward strand.
CCGGAAACTGGACCCTGATAGTCGACGAATCCTTCACCTCCCAATACGAAAACTACCTGCGCAAACTAGGCCAACCCATGCTCGTACGTACCGTGGCCCAGACAGTCATTGGCAGTACGAAAGAGGAGACGGTACAGAGTGATGATGGTCAAAAGTTGTTTATTCGGGGGATGAATGTTAGGGGATCGTGGGAGCGGACTCTGGAGGCTAGTGAGCAAATCAGTGACAATGATGAGCAGGAAGATGGCAATGGTGGGAAGAAGCATGCCGTACAAGGCCATGAGCTCAAACCAATGACCACTGCGGATGGTGAAGACGTCGAAGTGGCATCCTGGTGGGAAAACAATGGAAAGGTGCATCATTCGTGGGTAGTGGGGGGTAAAAAGTATGGTGGGGGTGATTTTGAGAATAAACGTTATTTGACTGATAATGGGAACATTTTGGTTTGTGAGAGTACGTTCCATCCTCGGATGAGGGAGGATGTGGACGATGATCATTTGGGAACGATACAAGGACAGGGAGGGCAGGAGGTGGAAAGGGAGAAGGCTTCTGTGACTTGGAGATTTTTGAGGGAGGGTGCAATTGTACGTTTTTGTTTTCATATCTCTCTATTTGACGTCATCTGAGAGTTCAGCATATCTCATTTCTACATGCCTCTATTTTTTATCTCACTCTCTACTTGTTTGTCCATCTTTGAAGTACGGGGATTCGCCCGTGGAATTTCCAAATATTTTCGATGTACTAAAGAAGGACGAGAAGGACCAAAAGAAAGGGTCCGGTGATAATGAGACATCATTGCCAGAATCAGGTGTCATCGTGGGAGATATCATGGACAATGTCGCAGTAGTAACCTCTGGCGACGAGTCAAATATCGAATTGTCAACCACCGACAACAACGACGCAGTCGCAACACATAATGACATTGAAGAGGCAATCGAACGTGAGAGCTGGGTCCCCCCCTCGGGCGATCGATGGGCCATTGCCGCGCCCGATGTCAATCTGTCCGGAAAGTGGAAGCTCATCATTACTGAACGGTTCAAGAAGGAGTACGAAGAATTTTTAATATCTTTGGGTCAGCCAATGATTGTACGGGGGGCGGCAGTGGTGTTGATTGGGAACACTCGTGAGGAAACACAGCAGTCGGATGGTGGTAGGTCGATGTACATCAAGGGCGTGAATGCCAAGGGAGTGTGGGAGCGTAGGCTGACGTCGTCAGGATCCGACTTTGACACTACCATGAAACCCGATCCGAACGATGGGTCATACAAACATATGCAAGTTCCCATTGAGACTGCCGATTCAGAAAAGGTGCTGGCCGAATCGTGGTGGGAAGATGATGGTACCGCCCACGTGAGTTGGACGTATGGTGTCACGAGGTATGGAGGTGGGTCGTTCGAAAGCAAGAGATATTTAGAGAATGATGGAAATGTGTATGTTTGTGAGTCGACGTTCCATCCCAATGATAGTAAGAGAAGAGAGAAGTCGTTCTTGAAGTGGAAGTTCCTTAGAGAGGGTTCTGCATTTATGGTAAAGGATCAACAATAGATTTGAGGCCGTCAAGTAAAGAAATCGGTCTAAATGATTCCATGCTCTGGTGTTGATTATACACGCACTTGAGTAACAAAAATTAGAGTTTATGAAAGGTCCGGAATACTTCGTGATTTTTTTCATATCCACTAACACCGTCACACCCAAGTGTATCACACTTCTTCCTCCCCTCTGTCATTGGCTTGGCCACCTATTTAATCGCCTCCAGCGTTCCCTACTTGTGTCGCCAACGAGGTGCTCTGCAGTGATTGCGCCAGCACGATCTGTCTCTTTTCAAATCGTGCCTATGCGTTGTCTTCCCTTTATCCTAAGCTCAACAACCCATCTTTTGATTGTTTTTCCCAGTGGAGCCGGGTTAGTAGAATATCTCCAGAAGCTGCGAGTGGCTTGCGCTTCTTTTACCAGATCGCTTATCTACCACTGCAAGCTGTGTATTCTCAAGAAGTGTCAGAAGCTGTTGACCGACCCAGCCCTTCTCAATGAAGTGTTGCCAACGCCTTTTGTTAGCTTTTAACATGATGGTGGCCGTAGAAATGTAATCCGGAACATGTCCTTTTCCCCAGCATCGTGATAGTCAGGGTCATTTCGATTAATTTTCATTGTAAAAATTAGATTGAAATATGGATCACTAGCTGATTGAAGTTTTCTCTGATCTAAACGATATCTGAGACAGGCATTGATTGCGAAATCAAGTTCTTGGGCTCAGTTTGGTATGATAAACATGAGGCATCGAGAAACGGCTCAGATCTTCAGATTCGTTCTTCAATCCGACGACTAATTTGAGCTGGAATTAGTATGTTTTGCTCAATAACTCATTGTGGTGTGTACACGACTTACCACGAGCGAGTTGAAGTAAGTTTGTAGAAATTATCTCTCTCTAGATCTAGGGTCGTCGTCGAACCTCGGCGAACGCTCAAGTTATGTATTCTTTCCGGGAAATCATTGAATTGCTTTTGGCTTTTCCAGGTCTGGAAAAAAGACAGGCAGCCCATGCATGGTGCAGCATACTTCATTTTGTTCCTGCTCAGTCTTACAAGTTGCACCGCATGAATTGATGGTAGTGATATGTGGCCAATCATTTGAGCCTACATAGTAGGGGTGTCTTTGTACTGCCTAGAGCCTTGCGGATCACGGCTTGTTGCGGAGACCAACCAGTACCGCCAATGCATTTATTCCCATCACATCTTGTAGCCGAACGTTTGGCTCGTATGTAGTTTCTTACCCATCGAAAAAACAGCGTAACTCAGTTCCTTCATATCCCATCACCATCATGAGTCCCAGCCCCTCAACTTGATCCAATACTGTCTTTGTATGATATTAATTGAGGTTTTTTGGTAACGCTGGATGTAATCTGTTATTCCCACGAGGTTCAAGGCTGGCTCGGAACAAATAATAATGGTTGTGTGCATTCAGACTAGCTGAGCTGGCTTGAACAATCATAGTTGCTCATAAAGTTCAAAAGTGTTTGCTGATATCACCGTCACAATGAAAATCTCTCTCACATTCATCCTATTTGCTATCAAAATATGCCATGTGGCATTTGTATTAGCTGACGAGCCTGGAGTTCCGGTGGGGTCTGGCAAGCCCGACCATGAAGCCAACAGGGGCTTGAGGTGCGCCAATGGTCGTATAAATCGATCGATTCATACTGAACTTTCTTTTAACTTGCTTTTGTCGTCTTGTTTTCATAAAATTCTAGTGGGTGGAGCAGCCACAGCAAGTCATCCAAGTATTCTAAGTCCACTGACTATCCCACCGTATTCCCAACTCTGGCTCCGAGTCTTTTTCCCACCGTATTCCCAACTCTGGCTCCGAGTCTATTTCCCACCATGGTAAGACTTCAAACGATGTACTACATAATTGAAAAAATGGATTGTTCTAACCCAACTTGTTGGTATCGTATATTCGATGTTCACCAGGCACCAACTTATTGCGGCAAATCCTCCAAGTCATGGGGTTCTTGGCGAAAACTTGGTTCTTGGTCATCCAAGTCAACAAGCTGTTGGTCAGACTCCAAATCATGGCACAAGGTCTTGTCGAGCCGCCAAAGCCGCGATGGTGGCAATGGTATTAGAAAGAGAAATTACAGTAGAGGCGGCAAGGGGAGGGATTTGGGACATGATGATGAGGCGGACCAGGATATGCATGTAGATGAGGCAAAGCCAAATGAAATGAAGGTGCGTCGCCGGATCCATGGTGGTACGCGTGCACAGCTTGCTGAGCCAGAGCATTAGATACAGTGAAGTGTAGATTACCAATTGTTTGTAGGGAATTGTTTGTATAGTATTGTATAGCCATGTTTTCAGTATTACAATACAGTGGTGTTCTGTATATCCATTTATTTGCATAGCTTAAAGTGTGTCTTCAGAGCTGTTTGAAGCTTCAACTAGCCACAACAGAGAAGAGTATCATGTCTGCAAAGATTCTGATGATGTTTCAATAATACATGCATGAAACCACCAGCCACCAGCCCCCTTGTCGGGATCTCTCAACATATCTATATTTACGTCGATGTTCGCCACCCACCTTTTCTCCAGCCAAGGATCAATTACGTCACCTTCCATTCGTATTGCTTCTGCATCCTGGACCTTGAACGTATATCATACTGCATACTTTGCTCCATACAATATGACGACAGGAAGGCTTTTGCTCGAATAGGTTCTGAGATTGCCTACCACATGGATTGTATGGATTGGAACGCTGAATTCCATTGCTTCTCATCAATCTTCTTCCTGGGACCTCAGCCTTGCTCTTTCACCATTATCTTAGCATCATGGCTGGAACAAAATGAGCTTGTCTCATAGACGCCGTTGAAGCATTTCTCTCCTACAACCTATTGTTACGAATTGCCTACTTCCAACTGGGAGCAATGGCATTATGTGGAAACTACTGCCCCTTTTCAGTATCCATGCCTCTAACGACAACGAATTTGGTAAGAAATTGAATGAATTGTCTTGCCAACTGCTAGAGTAAATTTACATAATATTTGTCTGACTTTTGTTGTAATTCCACCAGAATATATATTCACCAATACTATCATGCATGCCATACGAGTGCTGGGCTCAATGGGTAGTTCTCAATGGAATATTTTCATTTGTCTCTCCTCCACTTTTCAATCAAATTACTACATACACAGTACATCTGTAAAGCTGCGTTATCAAAAAATTGCAGTTTCGTACTGAATAATGTTACTTTCTGAGGTAATAATAATTGTCTCTCCCCTTCTCTCTTTCTATCCCACTCTTCCGCAAGCTGAAAATAATATGTTCTCTATGTTCTCCGCTAGCAATTCAGATAACTCGCTGCAACTAATAATTCCAAAGACTGCGAATTGATTTAATTAAAGAGAACGGAAAGAATATTTAGAAGGGAAACATGATTCCCAATTCCAATTTCAAACAGCGCTCCAAACTCCACACACAAAAAGAACGTACCTCCTCCGGACCAATGGCAAACTCCGGAATCCTCGCATTACTGTTCGCGTACCGATCTTTATAATGAAGATACTTGACCACCTTCTCGAGCGCACTTGTGCTAATGTCGGGGAAGCGAATGACGCCCTCTTCGGACTCGCGAAAGTTGCCCTCCAACATGACGCGCATCGTCTCGACTTGGAGGGCTATGCGGCGGGAGAGGAAAATTTCGGCATTCTCGAGGGAGATTAGTTTGATGTAGGGAGATTCTGCTTGGTCGTCCTCCATGATGCTGGTGGTGGCGGCGGCGGCTACAAGGATAAATGTGGCGGAATTTGGCGGCGGTCTGCGACGATTATGGTCGCAGTCGCTATCTCTATCTCGATGGTGGCAGATTTCAGTTTTGTTCTGGAGAGTGGAGGAGGAGACCCCCCGCCCCCCCCAGCCCTCTATG
>JAZGVS010000510.1:0-14130 GCA_037356235.1 Bacterosira constricta
TCCAAAAATTAAGGGAATCGGTCCGGCACAGCCTGAGATCTACTCTTTACGGTCTTGCAAGTAGCCTTTTCATAGCAAACAGACAGTAAGAGAATGGTTTAGAAAGATAGTTTTAGTGTGTTTGTTTCATAGCATCTTGCAAAGCAAGCTGCATCAGGTACAACCTATGCCAATCTGCTGGAGGGTCATTCGAACTTTGCCAAAAGTTGATGAGACGGGTAAGAGACGAGTCAAAAGATTGCAGCTTCCCCAAACACCCATCCATCCACTTCACAATTCCATCAAAAATTCCGGAGGTGCCCTCATGCCATACCAGCCCAGCTTCTACTGCAGCCTGACAACGTGAAATCCAAATTAATCTTAGCAAATGAATAGTCCCAAAAACAGAGGAATACGTTTCTCCGAAGGACATGAACTCATGAACATCTTTGGGCAGCGGAGACGCTGAATCATCGAAAACATCATTCAGATCTACGAGAAAGATGTCAAGGACCTCCAATACATATTGTATAACTGCCATGTCGTCTAAGGCAGTAGTGCTACCATTGTATTGGCGGATATTATTGCTCATTTCTGTTATAATTGGGCGCATGAAGTCAAGTGCCATTGGCAATATTACTCCATCTTGATTTGTCTTCAACTGTTGACATATCATTGATAGTGTGCGGACCTGTACAGCTGGGTCATAGAATCCCAACAGTGCTCGTGTCATCTTGATCACCTCGAAAGATGAATGTTTCAGCGCAGGGTAGACTTCAGAAGGGGGTTTGTTCCCTAATGTTGTCTCTAAAGAAGATATTCTCACTACATGGGAAAGTAACACAGTGATGGTTGATTCAAGACCTTGTGCGGAGTGTGCCCGCCAAACAATTGGGATTGGGAATTTTGCGCAATTCCTCATGGGTCTTATTGCAGGTGTTTTGTTGATGAGTGTATGCAGCATATCAAATCCCAATGAAACGATTGTGACATTGATGCCAACGAGGTAGCTATCGGCCTGGGACAAACAATCGAGTTCTTCCATTGTCCTCATTGTTGAAGATGCTTCTGAACCGAGTAAAAGGCTTACAACATGTGAAAATAAGAGCGTCCAACGGTACGAGCTGCAGTATGGGTAAGGGCTAAAAATAACATAATTGCCAGTGTTAGACTTGACAAACAGCAAACGTCATCACTAGACTGCAAATCAATATTCTGACTCACAGTGGATCCAGTGCTAACGAAGCCAAGTCTGATCGAGGCTGAGTTTGTGCCCACAATTTCCAGTAGGCTATCAGAGCAATTCCCAATTCATCATAGTTGAAGTTTGTATATGATTTGTCTGATTCGTCATAATTTTTGCGAATCTTGTTAGATGGGTAAAGTAGAAAATCTTCCTCTAAAGACATCCCTCGTCCATCGAAGTTGGAGCCTTCTTCTCCATCCTGCATTGCATCATGGATAGCAGCGTCCTTGCATGCAATCTTTTCCTGGGCCAATTTCACATTGTCGAAGAAGTCACTTGTACTTTGACTTTCAATACACTTCAGTACCCATCGTACACACAGTGATGGACTAGTATATGCTTGATCGACCACTGCAACATCCAACGCCAATATGGTTGTCAACATGCTAAAACAATCATGGCAGGTTTCCAAAATCTTGACTCCATAGGATGACCCTCTGCCATTATTGTTGTTATTTGTATCGTTCGCCAAGAGCACAGATAGCAAATCATGACACGATGGAAACATTTGATTGGTGTACAACCAAGTTGATATTGAAATGACATGATCGGGTTCAATAGGATACAGTTTCGTTGATTTTGGATGCCCATCGTCATATTCAAAATTGTCAATTGCCTTCCCTACATAGTCGAACACCATTCGTTGGAACAAGGAGTGTGAGTCATCCACCATACTTTTGAGTCTCCTCCATCGAACAGTAGTTTTAGATGATTCTGATGGTATTGATTCCTTGGCACTTTGGAGCGCACGGGAGATGAGGAATGCGCGGAGGAAAAACATGGCGATGGATGATGGAAGTCGAAACATTATTTGTTCGGATGGCATTTTCTTTTCTACTGCTTCGATACCTGACAGTTCCCCAATGTCTAGATCATCGTCATCATCATCATTGCAGTAATAAGAATCCATGATAGTTCGTAACAATTCATGAGGTGGGATTGGATCCAAAGAACTCAAATGACTTTCTGAACCATCATCGTCCATGTCACAATCCTCATTTGGGTACAAATGAGTCTTTAGTAGTTCCAATCCAGCTTGCCATAAAAGATCATCGTCTGGCTTATTGTCGCTACTCATGAGTTTGTTCATCCGACGGGTGTCTATAAATGCATTCATTGTCTCATTTAAAATATAGTTTCCAATATCTACCGCCCTCGTGTTCTGATCCAACCAATCAAAAAGAAAGCTTGAATGCGCTGCCACTCCTGAATCAATATCGGACATGGATTTACCAAATGAGACGAACGGGTCCCAAGAAATACAATCATTTTCGCTTCCTTCCTCTAATTTCTGACCCCAGTCACATTTGCAAAGTAGAGGACTACTCTCAGTAGAGGATGATAATGTGTGCAGTATGTTTGCAACAATTTCCTCTCTCGAGGTTTTATAATCAGACGAAGCCGATGGCGATGGGGCGACACGTTTCATTGTGACGTTGTGATGTTGGAAGAAAATGGAAGCCTGCTTGGGACGATGTTTGAACTGCGCTGGTCCACTGATTTCGCTGGTCAATAATTATGAATAGTTGATGTCCGTATCAGTTGTGGAATGCTGTTGATAGGTTGTTATAATGGTTGTAATCAAAATCTATCACTGCCACTATTGCGCGCTATATATTGCTCCCTCTCTCTCTACCGAACTGGACTGGTCGATAGATATTGTTGGCTCGTTGGCTGGCTAGCCGGCTGCGTGGGTGTGGAATCGGAGTGTGGGGGTTGGGGGTGTGGAGCAGTGGTGTGGAGGTGTGGAGAAGTAGTGTGGACGATACGCCAGAAGCCAGAAGAGATGTGGCAAAAAAAAATGTCCATGGCGATTGGCGATGACGTGCTTTTTGGATTTGATCTTGGACTTCCCGCCATTATTATAATAGGAACTCATACAAATTATAGCGGGAGCTTCTACCGCAAACAAGCAACAAGCGAATGATGTAATGACCGAGGCGAATGGCGAATGAAAAAATGCTCGCAATTCGCAATGCCGTTTGCCATTTCTCACCGCCGCCGCCACTACCCGCGATGATCTGCTTCGCATCTGCTAACCATAATACCTGTCAAATCAATCTATCATCGTGAAGAATGTCCGGTCCTAATCTAAACCATTCAGCCGCTCGTCAAAAGAAGTGGGGCAAAGGCTCTGACATTCTGACGTCAGCGCATCATCGACGTCGTAGCAGAGGAGTTGCTGGTGTCGACTCTTCAATTGTTGTTGATGATTGTGATCATGATGGTTTTGGTGCGTGCGCTCATGAAAATGACGATCAATTTGGAGACGACGATAACTATGCAAATGGCGACGATGATGATGATCCGTTTGAGTCAATAGGGAGAGCATTAGACCAACAACGCGAGGAAGACACGAAGAAGATTGAAGAAGAGGATGGAGAGAAAACATCCTCCCGTGCGGTGGACAATAATCACTCCCCATCAAAGAATGCTGACCAAGTGTCGATAACTGAATCTTTGGGCTTGGATGGAAAATCTTCTATTGGGCGGTTATCCATTGCTAATGGCAAATTATTGGGACAACATTTCACTTCGAGGATGACTTCGACGAAGCCTTCTGATCAAGACCACAACAGAAATAATTTATCAACAACTTCTTCTTCAAGGTGTACATTCAATGCTGAGCGAACTCCTGCACCAAACAAATCTACGAATGATGTACCTCGTTCATTATCAGCCAATAGTGCAAGCATGAACAATAACAAATCTCAGAAACCCAGAAATGAAAATAACAACGGCAGTCAATTTTCTTCTTACGCTTCTAAAAGAAAAAGGATAAGTTCGACAACCATGAAAAAGTTAACACCACCTCGCTTCTCATTCCAATCATCTGCAAAACAACAACCCAAGGTTGGTAGTTCTTTCAAAACACCCTCCCATCATCAATCGCAGCTTCCATCCCGAACGCTCTTCTCTGCGAGTACAATGTCATTACAAAAAAAGTCCTCCTCTACCAATACAAACAATAAGTTGAGCACACTGAAACCCACCAACAACAAATCGTTAACGACAACTCAAAAACGAAAGCATCGTCATACATTTCGTCAATCAACAGACCACCGTAGTGCATCCAACAACACACAGGCCATCAATAATAACGTACGAGACATGGGATTTGTCCCAACTTTCCTTGCCAGTAGTGCAAAAGGTATAGGTGGATTATCATCCCAATATCCCAAGGATGCTCCAGCAGATGACGACGATGACGATTTTGACAACCCGCACAGAGATGCATCCTGTTCTTCACTATTATTTTCACAAAATTTGATTAGCGGTTACCAACAACAGCAGCAGCAGAAGCAGCAACGTGGCAAGGCAGAGTCATCATCCAATAATTCCAAATCTGGCCATCTCATGCAACGGTTGCGATCTCTACGCAGTATGGATCAGCGTAAGGCAATGAGTTTATTGCGTAGTAGTGGGCATCAGTCGTATTCTACAATACCAGGAGCTACTGGCAGTAACAGTGTTCTAATGTCACGGAAAAGACGTCGGAGTGGCGGTAACGACTACCTTGATCCTAAAAGTACTGCTTCGTCCATCTTGGATGTGACTGTATCAAGTGTGTCGTTTTCTTCCGATGATGGTGGATCTGCCTTTGGCGAGGACAAACAAGTTCACATTGCTTATATACACGACTATACTATGACAAAGAAGCAACCATCGGGCCAAATTAGAGAACCATTTCATGGAGTATCATTTCCTTGTTTTGCTTGGATTGTCATGTCTCGGGATGTGTTGCATGAGCAAGGCATTGCTACTGCCAATGGTTGTTTCACCATACAGCTACGCTTTTATGACGCGGTGGTTATTCCACCAAGGGTAGTATCCACGAAGAATCAAGCAGCTGCTTTGGAAAAGGAAGTGCAAATGCCCACGATTATTTGTACTCATGTTTGTCATGAGTATCCTGCTGACCAGCCACCATTACAAGAAGTTTCATTTGATCAATTTATTCAGGGCATGTGATTGTCCCTTTCAATGGATAATTATTGTTTGGCAGAGACAGCTGGCGGGATATCAACATTTTGGCCTACAGTCTCTCCTCTTGTCGTTCTGTACCAATGGTGCCATCAAATGAATGCACCATCATATAATACACTACCCAACATTTCGTATTCGCGAAAAATAAGTATAAGATTATAATGAAAAGGGTTTTTCTATTTACTATTATTCTTGATCGATCTGTAGTATCCAACCAATGGAATAACACTTACATTCCAACTGACATCTTCCATCTGACATGGCGCGTGCTTTCTCTTGTGATTGTCTTGCTAATCGTCCCACAATATTTATTGTGGTATTGAGATATGGTATTGTACTACACAATACGGAACGCTTGGTACAGCTTGGTACTTATTCCTACGAATGTTCATGCCGGCCATTTTGGCCCTATCGTGCAGAGCTCTTATCGTGCTTCTTCAGATTCGCTGGCTCGCGCCGCGGGAATAAAGATTTTGATGTAATTCTATAAATTGTGTCACCGAATTTGAATTGTGTCACCGAATTTGAATTAGGTCATATTAACGTAGGAATTAATACAATTTGTGTAGAAGTCTCAAAGTTGTATCGCCGAATTTGAATTGTGTCACCGAATTTGAATTGTCACCGAATTTGAATTACGTCTATTCTTTATTTAAAATTGCGAGACCATTCTTTACCCATCTATCACAAAATCCCTCGCAACTTCACCGAGACGGCCGACTTTGAATCTAAATATAAAACGCAAAAAAATTAACTAAACACCTCCAAAACACCGCCTCCGTCCAGAATTCTTTCTCTTGCTTTGCACCTTTTTCAGCGCATCTCTTACTGCTTGGAAGCCAATATGGCGATGGTGTCGATATCAAGAAATGATCTCGACAGGATCGTATCCTCTGTCAACAATCAAAGCATCATGGGGTCTTGCGATGCACCAAGAAAAGAGCAATTGAAGCATTTGAGCGACTCTCGTGTCGCAGGATGGACGGATACGTTGGCAGCCAAACGCACGTCAAGGCTGGATTGGAAAGCAGAAAAAGCGAAACAAGACGAAGAACAACGTATAGTACAAGATTCCAAAGATGCTACGCGTCGACAACAAGCGAGAGTGGAGACCCTGGCACATGCAGATAAATTACTCCAAGAACAGACAGAAAAAATGAGGCAGTTTCGGAGTCAACAAATGCTTGTGGAGACGATTGATACAAGAGATTCACAGGCGAAAGAACGAGAAGGCAAGCGCAATAAAGAAAGTGCAATGGAAGAGCTATGGCACATGGCTGTGATGGAGAATATTCAGAAGGCAGAGCAGAAGTCAAAGAAAAAAGCGGAGAAGGTAAAACAAAGATCGATGGAGCTTTCCGAAGACTTGAGACGACAAAGAGGAGAAACGGAAGAGCGAACTCGAGCACATCAACAGCGCAAGCGGGAGGAGGAGGTGGCTACTATTAAGCAGANGCAAAAAAGGTGAGCACGGCAGTACTATTCTGTCCAACTTGATATATTGAATGTCACTAACTAGTTTACTGTCCTCTTCCAGGCCGAGCTGCAGCAAAAAAAGGAACGCGTGATGAAAAGTAGGGAGTCAATGGAGAAAAATCAATTATTATTGGAAAAACGACAGGAGGAGAGTCGCAGGAAAGAACTCGATCAGACACGCAAGTTTGAAGGAGAGGTTGCACGGCGAAATAAAATCACTGCCGCAAGGCATGGACTTGAGATTAAGCATTTTCAAGAGAAGCAAGGTACTTAGCTTTCCTTATCCGGCTTGCGTCGATCTCAAATATTCATCATATTTATTCACATTCTGCATTTCCCTCGACAACACAACGAATCTAGGCATAAAAAAAATGCTCTCTGATAGAGCTTCGGACGAGCTAAAGAAAAGAGCAATGAGAGAGTGCGAGATCTTCGAGAGAGATGTCAGATTGAAACATCAAAAGGAGAAGGAAAAGGCAGAAGCAGCCAGAAACAAGCTCGAGCGTGAGAGAATAGCCATCGATAAAAGTCGTCAGCAACAGCTGCAGTGTAAAATGCAAGACAGAGAAGCTGAAAAGAAGCTTGGTGAGCTCTACGTGAAAGAGTTGGCACGAACTACCACACAGCAACATGACTTGGAACGGCAGAAGGAACTGGCAAAAAGAAAACAGAACATTGAGCTACGCAAAATGCAGCAGCAGCAGATCCGTGAGAATGAACGGAGACAAGCAAAGGAAAAGGCGGAGGCATCGAAAGAAGAGCAACAGGTCAGTAGCTGTGAAACTGTGTCTATTATTATTTCTAGCGTGGTCATAACTGACACTTGACTGTTCTGACAGGTATTTCACGAGCTAAAGAAGGAAGATGATATATTCAAAAGTTTCGTCGAGAAAGAGATCAAAAGCTTCAAAATTGCAGGCAAAAGAACAGCTTTGCTTGAGAAGACTTTGAACTCGGTTTGAGGGTAGCCAAGTAGAAGGAGGCATGATAGTCGACGATTTGATAATAGTTGAAACTCCTGGTGGGGGGTAATAATTAGGAATTAGGGATGTTAAATAAATATATTCACACCGGTAATACCATAGTGTCTACTTCATGATGTATGAACTTTCACTTTGATTCACAAAGAACGAGACAAGTTTCTTTGGCCTACAGTTGCCCAAGCCTCAACAAAAGCGTTGTGGAAACGAGTGCTGTCATAGTTTGGTATAGATTTTTGTCTGCTTTTACCACTGCAGCACTTGGTTTGAACAATCACGACGTCCATGATTTTTGAGTACCCAAGCGATAAGTCAGCTCTGGCGAATGACACGAGTCTCTTCATGTGAGACATCCATAATGCGACGACCAAGATTACGATATGGATATAATAAATAGGTTCCACACTAATCATCAAGGTGACTTTAGTCTTTTTACTGCCTATCATTTTCATCTCTCTAAAAGAAAATGCTCTGTATCTAACTGAAGAAACACGAACTAACAGTGGATTCCATTCCATACTCCTGAAATATACTCAACAGCTCGTTCTAATTGTACGTTTCTGATCTTATAGAAGTGTGTATCCGATTCATTCTTTCCCATATCTACCCTGTCTTATCGTCTCCTCTAATACGATACCATCCGCATCCAATGCCGTCAACCTTGTTGCATACATTTTTGGTATCAGATTCCATATTAATTAGCCGCAAAGAGGCGAATGAATATAGTTTCTCCTCACGAACTTTCTGCATCACTTTTCCACTTCCCACTCCCATCAACTCTAACCAATATAGTAGCTTCACCACTTTTCATTTATTGCCTGATCAAGGATATAAGTGGTAACATCTGTAATCTCCTGGTCGGCCAATGTACCACCAATCATTTTGTGTCTCATGCTTCCCTTGAAGAATGCCTCTACCTTTTCATTATCCAAGCCAACATATTTTTCCAGCGCTGCTTTTTGTAGTGTTTTATTTGCCTTGATAAAATTCTGCCCGCCAGCATGGCAGCCAGCACATGTGCTTGTGAATATTTCCTTCCCCTTCGTTATGTCCCCTTCTGACGCTATTGCTGGAGGTGAGAACGAGAAGATCAACGCAGTGATTGCAATTGGAGCTGCTACGAGCCATTGGTATTGATGTGGCGCAGGCGTCAAAGTTCTAGTATTTAAATTGGATGTTCGGGTCGGCGTTTCTGGAAGATGGAAAGCAGAAGATGCGGTAGCAGCAAGACCTACCGACACGAAGAATAGCGATGCGTTTCTCATTGTTCAGGTTGGACAGTAACCCCGACAGTTCGTGCTTGGGCCGTGGTGCTTGGCGTCTCTCTTTATCTCTCTGATGACTTGCAGCCGGAAAGAATGATATCTACTACCATCGTCTAATCCTAGATATCAAGAGCTATTTTGAATCATGTGATGGGTGGGGTGATGGGCAGGTAGGTACCTACCTATGTACATAGGGTGATGGTATAGGCCTTAGCAAAAATACAAGTGTTTCTGGATAAAATATTAACTGAACTATACTAATACTAATCAGATATATCAACTAGATAATTTCTTGGACTTTCATAAGATTGGTTTTTGATAAACCCTAACATCAGATCAAAACGTTTGTAACCAATTTGAGTATTCAATTGAGTATTCTCTCAGAGCCTAACTTGTGTTGTAACCAGCTTCTTCAGATTCTTCCCTGCAGACATCTTCTCAAATCGGATACAAACCCTGTTTTTGTGACCGCTGAGCCTCAAGCGAGTCCTGTTCCGTGTCTGCGTGTCTCTGATCTCCGCGACTCCCCTTACTTCTGATTCAGTTCCGATTCCGACCCAAGCAGTTCCGACTTCCGACTCCACACGCTCCACGCTCCCCATCATCTCTCCGCTCCATGAAATAATCATGAGGTGTGCACACAAGTTTCTGTCGGTCATAAAGTTGCATTCAGATTCAGAGACAGAGAGCTTGGTCGCGACTATACAATAAACTTGTCAATCAACAATGAATGAACTATCCTTATTATCACCCCTTTTAGCGTCCAATGATAAAAACAGGGGAGGATCTCCAAACACCTACAACTCTACTGAAGATGTAGATGCACCAGATGGTCTACAATTCACTGAATCGTCTCTAGACTATGACGGAAGTCTCGCTGGTGACGACGAAATCAGCAGTGACGTTTCCATAGCTGACTTTGGACCCAAAACAACGTCATCACAAACATTCCTCCATCTCCTCAAGGGATACGTTGGAGCGGGATGTCTCAGTCTTCCGTGGGCAGTTTCTCAACTGGGTTTTGTAGGAGGGACTGCTGCAATTATCATGCTGAGTTGTTGGTCATCGTACAACTGTTGGACTATCGTCAAAATCAAACGATACATTGAGAGGAGTGCTGTACAAACGAGGGCTAATACTGTAGATGGATCAGACACTAAATCAGAGAGTGCATCCTCCATGGCATCCAGTGCAGTAACCTATCCTGATGTAGGAGAATGGGCGTATGGAGACCAGTTCGAGAAATTTGTTTCTGCGTGTGTATGCACACAACAACTTGCCATTTGTACTGTCTTCTTTTCATTTGTTGGCGAGAATCTTTATGCAGTTTTCCGATTGGTGCCAGAGGTTATGCCAAATATTCTCTTGAGTCATGTGGGTGTCATGACTGTGGCGTTGCCGTTCATCATGGGACTAGCGTTCATACCAAACTTGGATGCCTTGACGCCTGTCGTGTTAGCGGCGACAGTGCTACTGTTTTCGGGATTTGGGGTATTAGGTTACGTTATATTTGCTGAATGGGAAAATAGGCCTTTGGATCCAGTTGAGGTAAAATGGAAAGAAGCGCCGCTTGCCCTGTGTGCAATTCTCTACTCTTACGAAGGCATCTGCTTAATTTTGCCGATTGAGAGGTATGTGATGCATGTCTGGTGATCTTGTGATGGATTTATTTCTGTTTGTCAAGGCTAACACTATCTCTTGCTCTCATGGCAACTTACCAGTACCATGGCAGAACCTAAGAAATTCAAAAAGGTATTTGGGGCAGCCATGGCAAGTGTCGCGTTGGTTCTTGCTGCAGTTTCCAACCTATGCGTCTATGCATTTGGAGAAGTGACTAACGGAAGTGTGACGGCATTTTTACTGGATAAATACAAAGATGACAAGTCCATAATTGTGTTCTTGATGATAGCGAACACGACTGTTAGTTTGTCGGTGCTTTTTACCTATCCATTGCAACTATTTCCTACTCTGGAGTTGATTGGCCCTAAAACAGCCGCACTATGGTGGAAATTTCGCCATGGGGGTAAGCGGGGTGAACTTGGAGACCTTGAATGCGATGAGAATGATCTGACTGGGTTTGATCCGATGCCTACCCTGCACGAGCATGAATCTGCATCATTGAGCTCATACGTCAATGAACACACCTACGAGAACTTTGACCCCAAAACAGAGGATGCACCACCCAGTAGCACCGGTGCTGGCACTGTCCCCAAAATCGATGAGTTGACTAGAAGCTCCATGGTATCCAATATTACAGATGCATTTCCGACGGAATCCAGCATCCCCGGGGACTCGCTATTTCTGAGGACGGGTCTTGTTTTCGCTACCTTTTTGGTCGCAGTCATCATTCCAAACGTTCAGGTGCTCATCTCATTGGCAGGGGCATTAGCAGGAAGTAGTACTGCATTATTGATTCCTCCCATGCTGGAACTAGCATTGATTGATCATCTCGAGGCAAAGCCTGATCTTACTGGAAGCCCCATGATTCTCCCACCCTCACAGCAGAACACTCAAAATACGTCTGCATTTAGCCCTCTATTCCGATTGAATATTTCTGGAAAGTTTTGGAGGAAGAGACTGAAGAATCTTGCCCTTTTCTGGATCGGTTTCGTCTTTATGTTAGTAGGTGCTTCTGCTGCAATATCTGATATTATCGGCATATGGTTCAGCACGGAAAAGAAAAACAATTAATCAGACTTTTGGACTGTCTAGTCCAAGTAGGATAACCTTGCTTTGATTTAAAATCAGGCCCCCAAAGAGACAATGCTTGCACATTATTGCCTAGGGAGAGGAGGGTGGGTGAGTTAAAACGATGAATTGCTATTGCTATTCACTTCTGGTAGTAGAAATCACTTTTGCAAAATTGATTTAGAGAATAAGTGATTTCCTACACATTTTCTACACTAGGCGCATACTTGGCACAAAGTTGACACGGTTTGGAATAAGGCTTCTCAGTGCTGGCTAGCAATGACTGTATGTCGTTACTCTTATTTTGATTTCTTGGGGATCGGTTCAGTCGATTTCATTGTTGACTTCTTAAAAAACGATCCACCGGATACAGGGAATCCCGCCTTTGCACAGAGCTTGTTAATCGTCTTATCATGGCGCTGAACTTACGCTTCGACTCGTTGTCTTATCTTCCTCAATCTTCTTCAAACTTGTAGGAAAATTCTGTTCCTTGCTTGCGTAGTACACTGTACTCATTTTCAAAAGTAATGCTGCAATAAGATTGATGCACATTTCCATCTCGCTAAACGATATATTCATCTTTGGCATGCTGGCTGGCTAGCCTTCCATATGATTGAGTCAGCTTGAGACACAGAAGGTATTTAATAATTTGGTTCATCGTGTTGAGGCTTGAAACCAACTGGATGATCTTGAAACAATCGGCCAACTTTGCGGTGGTTGTCATGTATCTCTTGATGTGTTCCGCTGCATCTTGTGTGCATACCAAGAGGAATTATCTTGTAGTAGCATGTAGTCAAATTGGTGAAAGTCTTGCCACGCTGGCTACCAATTCATGCCACCCTTAAGATCAACATAATCCGCTGACTTGCGCTCCTGTTTCACAATATTGCGCCACTCGGACACGATACTCTGATCTAAAAGCTTTTCGAAAAAGTCGAACGCTTCTTCTTGGTACTGCTTGGCTTGGGTTTTGTACTCTTTGAGTGCAACTTGGAGATCTTTGACCTCTTCTTTCTCATCATTACTGCGAGAAGGTTGCTGAGTAAGCGCGGTGATACGAGCTCTCGAATCGTTGATGAGAGCCTTGACGGCATCGCATTGCTCTCTCAACTTCTTGTCGGCGATGATTCCTTCATGCGTCCGAATCAAATTAACGACATCTTCTGCGTTACCTTCTTTAAAGACAGTATAATATTTACTGACTTCAGAAGAAATGGTAATCTTTACCTGATCATTTTCCTCGCCATCCTCTTTCTTGCCGAGGGCAGAAGTGGTTGGTACGAACCTGATCGGCGGAGCGCCACCCATGCGCGACGGATCAAACCGTTCACACATCTTGTCGGTGAGGCCGCTTGGAAGGGCTGTCCTAAGTTTCATGATATGCTGTTCCTTTGAAACAAAGTAATTGAGCAGATAAAACGTTAGATTATCAATTTGAATGATTGAGATCAAAAACGATGTGAATTAGGCCTTGCAGGTCGCTGGTTCCTCTTGACGATACGCTACTTTGGCGTCGTCTATCGTTCTTGCTAACCGTTACTCGTTTTAGAGATTTATCGGCTTTACAATCCTCAGTTACTCGTTTTGGCGTGAAATACCGATAACAAGTTTCTCTTCATCGTATGTGAATTTATCGGCTTTACAATCCTCAGTTACTTGTTTCGGCGTGAAGTGCCAATAACGAGTTTCTCTTCGTCGTATGTGCGTCGCTGAGCGAGCTACGAAGACTTACACAAATGAACTACTGACTAGTAGGATTTTCAATTGAAAGTGATCTAAGCACTTGTGAGGTGTGGTGATCGCTGTGGTGTTTGGAAGCTTAAAACGTAGGTAACGAAGATAAGGGTCCAAATAGAAATTAAGACTTAATTTAAAGGTAAACTGAATGAGTTTTGACAGAGAGGAGAACAATACCAAACACGTAACCAGGTAGGAATCACTAGGAGTTTCTATCTTCAAGACTGTCTCTATGGACTGAGTACCACAGTGGCGAGGAGTGTCGACATAGCATATCTTTGGATCTTTCTCTCAATGGCCTTGCATGTTATACATACCAGAAGCCCATAAGATCTTGTTGATAAGATCTTATGCATAGCAGACTTTGTATAGACTGCTTTGTAGTTCATAAGTATCTTGCAAGAGGATGCTGGAAGATACATATGTTATTCTGTAGTAGGTAGAGCACGATGCATAAGAGGTGGTCTGTCCATCGGCGGTTGGGATCAGGTCCAGTAGTAGCAGTTAAATACCCTTTAAAGGGTCCTGCTATAACATCGCCGATGAATCAACAGCCAGTGAACCAACAGCTGCATTATCAACAGTCGAACTAACAGCCGACAAATCAACAGCGACATCAACAACCGAATCAACAGCCGAAGAATCAATAACTCAATCAACAGCCACATCGATACATGAATCAATAGCCGACAAACCAACTGCTGCATCATACTCCCCCCCCCACCAAACGAATGCAACAATGATACAACTCCCGTCGTGCCTAAGAACTGTA
>JAZGVS010000511.1:0-14083 GCA_037356235.1 Bacterosira constricta
GGCGCGCCGTGTTGGGAGGGCGGTTGGGGAGTTGGGAGTTGGGACTCGGACTTTTGAGACCGTTGCAGGCGGGCGTATCGGCCGGCCTGGGCCGGCCATCATGCACTGCCAATCTCTGTCAAAATGATGCTAGCCGCTCCCGCATAATTTCTTTCGACCGCGAGTTGATCTATACAATAGTAAATAACAATGACGCCGCCACTATCATCCATCGTGCTCTCCATCGCGAAAATCAGATCCAGAGTAAAGAGCATCATGCCCTCTGTTATCCGCATTGCTTCCCTACGCGTTGCCATCATTGCTTCCTCGACAAAGACCTCACTCTCCGCGGCAGAATTCGAATCGCGTCAGCCCGCTGCTGCTGCTCCCGAGGCAGGACTCGAATCTAACATTCAATCGTCTCAATCGCATCGATGTGAGAAGATCGGCCCCGATACCATCGACAACATGCCGTCTACACTGCATACAGATCAGTCGGAGGAAACTACTCATGGTCTCGATCTTGGCAGCATGCCATACACCGATCGCTCCGCTCAACTGATTCACTCCGCAGAGCAAGATATCTACGACCAATGGGATGCACTCGTTGAGCGGGAACATTTGTATATCATTCCCAAACTGGTCACTCCAATGCGGAATTGGAGAGATAATCACATTTTCTGTTGCTACGATTGTGTTGATGAGTATGGCATCGACAGCAGCTGCGTAAGTATAGCTTTTGCTCTGTTCGATCGCTACTTCTCGCGTGGCTTGGTCCAATCGGGAGAATGGTCACTTGCGATGGTTACCTGTCTATATCTCGCGATTAAAATCAATTCATCGATGAATGGAAAAATGCTGGGTGTAGCGGACATTTCGTCAATTGCCGGTTCTTTTTCAGAGGAGCAAATATTGTTGATGGAAATTCAAATTTGTGTAGAGCTAAATTGGTATTTGAATCCTCCAGTACCGGAAATGTTCATGGATATCATTTCTCCAGTTCTGATGGCCTTTCCAGCTTTGCGACAAGTCGCAACACAGATGATGAATGAGCAGGTCTACGACCACGTTGGTGTGGATATGCATATTCCCATGGAAATGAGACGTGAGCTTGTGAGACAATCAAAGTTTCTGTGCGAGTTGAGTGTGACGGATCGGAACTTTGTCATTGTCAAGCCATCGTCCATCGCCTGTGCCGCAGTTTTGGTAGCGATGGATATCATGCATTTCCCAGCAAGAGCAAGCAAATGGTTTTCATCTCTTCCTTTCGATTATGATTCAGAGGAAACCAACAAATACGTTCGGCGCCTCCACTGGCTTTGTAGCGAGAAGGACCATCAGCCTACGATGGTGTTCGACTATTCTACCGATCAGTCATTAGAAGATTATGCGAGTTCATACAGTGATGCATCTCTTGATGACGAAAATATCCCACAGTGTGCCCACATGAAAAATCGTCATGAAGTGGCGAGAGAAGATGATTCCACTGAGTCATCGAAGAGGAGAAGAACACGCTAGTTATTTATTTCATGGTACAGTAGTGCTTATATTTTTCGCCAGACCAGCACTATGTTGTTCTGTGGCTTCAGAGGCCTTTCATAAAATATCACATCTTTCAATCCGAACACGAACTGCTGAAATCGTCACGCATAACAAGTAGTTGTTGACCAGCCCTTATATTTCCCTATTCATCAGTCAACAATAACTATCCTCGTCAAAATTACCTTGGGGCACCAAAAGCCTCCGGCATCCTCTCCACGGTATACCGATGAGAACTAATATACATACACGGCACTCCCGGAATCTTCCTTATCCGCCCCCTCAATTCTTTATCACAAGTCGCCACAATAAAGCATCTATGCGCCGTCACCATCTTCACCATACAGTCATCAGCATAGCACCCCTTACACCCACACTGGATACGTTCAAACCTTGGATCTTGCGCCAAACGCAACGCCACCTTGTACTTCGACCCAAGCTTCTCAAGCTCGCCCATAACACAGTCAGTAATGCACGGTATACACTTGGCAAGTAGACAATCCATCATGGAACGTACAATGTCCATTTTATTTTTGATGGAAAAGTTGATAAAGTTGGTATCGATTAGGATGTTGTAGGGTGGACCTAATTGGGTGTTGTATTGGAAGAAGAGGGCGGAAACGGCTTGGTCGACGTGGCGGGGCTGTTCTTTTTTGGCTAGTTCCTTTGCTTTGACTTGTTGTTCTTTTTGGTTGGATTTGATGCGAGCATCTTTGGGGGAGATTATTTTTTTCGCTACTGCGAATTTACGTGTCTTTTTGGCTTTTCCCATGGTTGCTGTAGATTGTGTGTTTTTTTGTAATATTGTTCAAGCTGAAACAGGATGATGAACAATGATGTGGTGATTGTATTTCTCCGATATGAAGGCCTGAAGGTAGATGAATGAGCAAGCGCGTAGGTTTAGGTTATTAGCGCTGTGGCTGAGTGATGAGCGTATTATAATGTAGTCGAGCAGTGACGCCTATGACAGCAAAATTCTCATGGTCAAACGGAAATGAATGTGGGTGGTGGATGGTTCAGGCTGCAAAGAACACGAGCCAGGGACAGACAGTACCTGATGAAATAAGGGTATCCTATGGGGCTCTCAATTTGCACTGCTTTTAGCGTATAAAATATTAAAAAAACAGTGATAGAGCAATTTTGATTGTAACCCCTAACTATTCCCCTACATATAAATGCAGTCGGTGTCGATGGACGATATGCTGCGATATGCAACAATGGCGTCCATAAAAATAAAAGCCGACAACAACAGCCATAGATCATACTCTAGCAACTGCACATTCAAAGCACAACAAAATGATACCAGAAGGAAGGGCAGCAAACGACCCAGCCGTCGACGCCGAAGATGACGCCGGCATCGTCAAAATCCACAACAAACCCAAAAAGAAAAAGGGTCCCAAACCACCCAAAACCAACAGCGCCCACAGCAAGGGCAACGCCAACAACCTAACCCTAATGGCATCCAACACAAACTACGCCCTCGCCATCTCTCACATAGTCCAAACACTCATAACCGCCTACGACTCCAACGAATCCCTAAACTTTACAAAACTCAAGGCACAATCCGCGCGAAAGTACAAACTCCCCGGAGTACCACGCATCACCGACATTCTATCCTCCATACCCGTCGACTACAAACCAAAGCTACTACCATTCCTACGTCAAAAGCCAGTACGAACAGCCAGTGGCGTGGCAGTCGTGGCAGTGATGAGTAAACCCCATCGCTGTCCGCACATTGCCATGACTGGTGGTGTATGCGTGTATTGTCCGGGAGGGCCGGATAGTGATTTTGAGTATTCGACGCAGGCGTATACGGGGTATGAACCGACGAGTATGCGTGCGATACGGGCTAGGTATGATCCGTATTCGCAGACGAGGGGGAGGGTGGCGCAGTTGAGGGGGTTGGGACATTCGGTGGATAAGGTTGAGTTTATTGTGATGGGGGGGACGTTCATGAGGTAATTATTTTTGTGCTTTGCTTGTATCATACATGATGGTATCGTAGCTATCATATTTATTCTCTTTTTCGTCATGTTCATCCTCACTCAATTCAATTCATCCTCCATGAATTCATCAGTTTGGACAAGTCGTACAAAGATTACTTCATTCGCAATTTACACGATGCATTATCCGGACACAAAAGTTCCAGCGTCGAGGAGGCAGTACGGTACTCGGAACACAGCACCATCAAATGCATCGGCATCACACTCGAAACACGGCCAGATTACTGCCTAAAGCCCCATCTAAGCGAAATGCTGGGATACGGATGCACACGTATTGAAATTGGCGTACAAAGCATATACGAAAGTGTGGCACGCGAGACAAATCGAGGACATACCGTCAGCGCCGTGGCCAACTCGTTCCATTTGGCCAAGGATTGTGGATTCAAGGTCGTGACGCACATGATGCCAGACTTGCCGAATACAGGGTTGGAACGGGATTTGACGGGGTTTACTGAATTCTTTGAGAATCCAGCTTTTCGGCCTGATGGGTTGAAGCTCTATCCCACATTGGTCATTCGCGGCACGGGCTTGTATGAACTTTGGAAGACGGGACGGTATCAGAATTATACACCGGATCAGTTGGTCGAATTAACGGCAAGTGTTATGGCAATGGTCCCTCCGTGGACCAGGGTGTATCGCATCCAACGAGATATTCCCATGCCATTGGTGAGTTCCGGAGTGGAACATGGCAATTTACGTGAATTGGCATTGGCACGGATGCGTGATTTGGATCTCCCATGCAAGGATATTCGTACGCGAGAAGTGGGAATGAAGCAAATACAGGAGTCTGTGAGTCCAGATGACGTGGAGTTGATTCGGAGAGATTATGTTGCTAATGGAGGGTGGGAGACGTTTTTGGCGTATGAGGATCCTCAGAAGGATATTCTTATTGGTTTGTTGAGGTTGCGTAAGGCTAGCTCAGTTGCATTTCGTCCTGAGATATCTGAGATGCCGTCATCTATTGTGAGGTAAGAGTACATATATATTTTGATTCATTCAACAGAGTTGGTTGGGATGAACTGTGGCTCACCATATTATCTTCTCCACACATCATTATACAATACGATACCAAAAAATAGAGAGCTTCACGTGTATGGAACGGCAGTGGCAGTCTCGGGCCGAGATCCAACTCGATTCCAACATCAAGGATTCGGAATGCTGCTAATGGAGGAGGCAGAGCGAATAGCAAGAGAGGAGCATGGGAGCGAGAAAATGCTCGTCATATCTGGGGTTGGCACGCGGCATTATTATAGGAAGATGGGGTATGAACTTGATGGGCCTTACATGAGCAAAATGTTGGATTGATTCAATTATATTGATTATAAACCCAATCTTGAGATACAGGTATCCTTTTTACATGGATAAATCGTTTGATCTGCAATAATTTGTTTTTTCTTCAATACTGTTCTGCATTGCATCTTGCTGCTGTTGCTCTGACAGGTAGTCTGGATAGTTTGTGCATTGCATTTCCCGTGACAATTAACACCCCAATATCCCTTTTGAATTGTTGTAGCATAATTGGGTAAGCTTCTTGAATAGCGGCGATATAGTCACTACATCATCACCTGACGCCTCCCTCGCGAGAAGTTTAATCACTCTCTCAAAATCTTCACCTCGCCCATCCAGTACAGATGGGTAACTTGTCCACGATAGAATCAAATCTGTCATGCTTCAAAGAGGCGACATCCACTGTCATCTCCTTGCCTTACAACATCCGTCATTGCAATTTTGATGTGTTTATTTCAATCTCAAGGGAAACTGCAGTGTGGTTTCATAGCGAAGTCCTCTTAGGCTTTGAGCCAGACGGGAAAATGATAATTTAGTTTCAGAGAACCAATTTATGAAATTATTGCTGTGATCACACGAGCTTTTTACTGTGGTTGTAATAGATCCGATGGCTTCTGATGTCAGGAGGTATAGTAAATCCAGTCAAGAGATGAGGTCCAGTATTCTACCAGACAGCCTAAGGATTGCAAGCAAGTATAATCCAAATGGTCTTTAGTGATTCATCTTTGTTTTTTTGGCGTTGTGGTAGCATCTATAAAGCAACAGAAGCAAATATGTGGCTTTCCCCATCGATGCTCAAATCGTACAGATCAACCCTCAATACCAACAGAAGATGAGGCCGATTGCATTGCCTCAATCAAATTTCATCTTACCCCGGAACAAGCCGATCACAAATTGAAGAAACTCTATCATGGTCCTGTTCTTCTATCTCAACCTAGCCCCTAACTTGATCCTCTTCTTCTCTTACTTCTTCAACTCTATCTAGACATTTGCACGAAGCAAAAATGCAGCAGTCACAATACCCTAAGCCAACGCCGGCGCTGTAAACGTCATGACCTTCGTGGCATTGCTTAGCACAAGTCAAACACACAAATCTGCCGAATTCAACACCACAGGTCCTGCAGCCAAACATTTCTTGCTCAGTTTCCACAGCTTGGCTGAAACCTGTCCTCAGAATAGAACAGTGATTGGTGAAGGTGTCCCCGTCACCAGGAACTCCATTGTGTACGCTTGGTACTGTTGCGGCTAGTCTCTTCCTCTTCTTTGTCTCTTTTTTGATATCTCCAACACGCCATAAAAATCCAGATCGATGTGAACGAAGCTGCTTCGTTCCAAGCGCAGTGGATCGGTTGTCCAGTTTTAGAAGGGTAGGGAATTGATCGCGCAACTCAGACAGAGCGCAGTCAATATCTCTGCAATCAAGTTCGAGTAGTTTCAACCCCTGATTTGTGGCCTTTGCAGTAGCAATACTACTACCTGTCACATTGGAGCAGCTGCGCACACTCAGCCTCAGCAACCGCTTTGATTTGTTTAGAACCTTGACAAGCATTGAACCAGTAATATCAGTACAGTCAAGCTTGAGACTTCTCAGATTAGTCACCAACAAAATTGCCTTGCCAGATCCGTTTCCATTCCCCCAGTGATTGCAAAATGACAAATCCAACTCAGATAGGTTTCTTGCAGAATAGAAAAAGCTAGTTGATGAGAGCTCAGAAGGCGAGTTCATTTTGACAGAAGATGCATTGAATGCTTTGAGTACATTGCTTTGCGGAGTGCCCATGGCGAGCACTGAGAAGTCAGAGTGGGAAATATTTTCCAAACCACAAAAATCAACTTCCCTCAACCGGCCCCCGCTGAGCCAAGAAATGATGGCAATGGATCCTTCTAGTCGAACGTGTTTGTTCCCAATCATCCTGATATCTATTTTTTCCAGGTGACCAAACAGCCGCCCCTCTTGGCTCAGGCCAGGGCCATGCAATTCATCCACAGATTTCAATCTACTCTTCAATTGCTCAGATAATTGTAAAAGCTCTGCCGAACGACTCCCATGGGCTTGAGCCATTTGGGAAAGAGCGTTGCTCAATTCTGTCACATATTGGTCCATCATTTCAGGCAATCCACCCACTTGGTTTGGCGGAACTAGCGATCTATTATTACCCTCATCAATTTCACTCCTATTGTTATTCATCGACTGTATGATTTCATAGCCAGTAGCAAATAAAAGAAGGGGAAGTTCAATTTTTTCGCACCCCCTCAGATTTAGGCACCTAAGATTATGCCGGTGTATGTAGCAGAGCACGCCTAACCCATCAGTTGTCACCTTTGACCCTGCCAGACCCAGACTTTCAATTGTTGAGAGTTTCATAAGTGGTCGAACAATGGAGTTATCAATGAGTACTGAACAGCCTGAAAAATCCAAGTGACGAAGGTTACTCCCTAAATATGTCGTGAGCCTTCCGATTCCCCTAGCATCTAACCGTCTGCACCCGGAGATGTCCATATACTCTAGTTTGTCTAATTTCAAACAAATTCTTCCATCTTCTGGTACAAATTGTTCAGTAGCATCAAAACGAGTCGCGGAGGAAAGTAAGATTCTCTCTATGTTTGGCATGTGTTGTAGGCAGAAGTAAACACCATCGCTTGCAAGGTTGCGACAACGTCCAATGGCAATGGGGCGATGAGGAATGCCATTGTGTCTTATGGTGGTGGCGTGAGATAGGAGGGGCAGAGGTATTTGCATTGTGCGTTGGTTGTAGCATGATGTGGAGGGGGATCCGTCGACTATTGGGAGGACGGGTGGTACCGACTTTTGTAGCGTTGTAGCGATGTAGGTGCCGCGGTAACATCGGCTTTCTCAAAGCTTGAGATGGCAGCTCGAGACTGCTGAGGTCGTCGATATCATACACGTCGATGATGTGATATGTGATGGGTTTGCGATAGCGACATTACGATTACGAATCGGGAAGACGTGTCGATTCATGGCATGCACGGNCCTCGCTGACCTCAATTATTTTTTGCAGTAAACATTTCAATTGAACATCATTAATGTTGCGCAAATGCTGACATGAGGACAGACTTATCGTATTGGATTGGCCCAAACATTGAAATACATTGTCGTGAAAAGTGGTATTGACAAGCATGGGCGAGATGGATCCACTTAATAAACAGCCAATGGGGAAGAATGAAAAGACTTCATACCCCACAGCTGATATGACAGTGTTGAGGTCCGGAGCGGCATTTGAAGACGTCATGCTGAAGACGAGCTCAACGAGATTTAGGGGCCCAATATCGCAATAAAATTAGATGGTACACTTCTTATTCGAGAGTGGTTGGAATGAATTCCAGAACTGGAAAACCGGAGCTTATGAGAGGCAGGGGGTAAGGGGTGCAGGGCGGGTGGCGGGCGAGTTTTGG
Organism: Bacterosira constricta; assembly: GCA_037356235.1. Lineage (NCBI taxonomy): Eukaryota > Bacillariophyta > Thalassiosirophyceae > Thalassiosirales > Thalassiosiraceae > Bacterosira > Bacterosira constricta. The sequence goes on from JAZGVS010000511.1 coordinate 8,223, forward strand.
TTTGGTTTTGTCATGGTCATGGCACCGGCGGATAGTAATAATGGTATTGTAGGTCTCTAGTTGTTTGTTTGGCTATCTCGAGAATCGAGATACCTTCAACTAACGTTCACGGCCGGTTCTTTTTTAGATCGCATCCAGCGGGCGGGGGGGAATCTGGGGGAGGAGGATAGATGCCCCCGCCATCATCGCCATCATCCGGCGCAGACCGGATTAGCGATATGTTCGCCAAAAACTTCTTCTTTTTCTCTGTCGCATGATTGTCATTGGCCAATCAAGACTTGATCAAGAACACGCACGCAGATTGAAGTCCGAAGAGACACCGACGAAACATCACCAGCCTATTTAATACTAATTCCGGCAGATCTCTTCACTCCACTTCAGACTGGAAAGAGACAGTCAAGAGTGTCTGAATACCGTTCGGACGGATTGAAGCAGATGGTGGAGCATCGGGCTTGGAAGTGTACGAAAGGAATTTATATATAAAATAGCGGTAATATGAAAAGAATGATCAGTCGTCGCCGAAAGGTGTCACCGCCTCTCTAGCCTATTTTATACTATTCCTGCGCATGTATCAAACACGCAAGACCCACAAGCAAGACACAAAGACACCGCTGAGGAATTCTGCACAGCACATCGCGGCAAGAAGATGTGTGGCGTGCGTGCGAGAGGTCGCGTCGGCGGTCGGCAGCAAATCTATCAGAGGAGGCGAGGAGCAAAAAATCTTTCTTTGCTTTGTCGTCATCCGCCATCCAGCCATCATCCCCATTTCCCCATCCTCCTTGCTCATATTTTTTTCCAACCACGGGACGCCGCCTCGCTCCGTTCTTCTACAAAATTATAATCAAAACGGAATCATGCCTTTTCCTCTTCACATTGCTTCTCACCGTGTCGACATCATCGTTTCCCCCGCGAAGCGCGACCAGCATGGTGCCGCTTCTCTCGCATCGGCAGCCACTGTTGGATCGGATACCGACGGCGGCGTCCTTCCAATCATCGGCGGCGACGTAGGATCCCATGAATACCAAGAATCTTCGCCAACTCCCAGCCTCGAACTAGGCATGGTGAACGATGATGATGCCATCTCCACCAGCGACGGCTTTCCTCAAGTATTAGACCATCAAGCCCATCAAGACATTTTCTCAAAATGGGACGCCCTCGTCGAACGCGAGTCAAAAAATTACTCCGCGATCCAAGATCTTCACGCATTGGATACCAAATCCAGAGAGCCAGCCTGCGCCAAACTATTCGAAATAGTCGATCACTACGACATTGACCGCTCCATTGTCAGCGTGGCGTTTACGCACTACGATCGCCTCCTCTCCAATGGCTATGTCGAAAAGCCCGAACGGCCATTGGCACTCATCACTTGTCTCTTCCTCGCGACCAAAGTCTATTCGTACTCTGGCAAGGTTTTCGATGCGAAGCTTCTGAGTACACTGAGTCGCGGTGCATTTAGCGAGGATCAGATTGTGGAGATGGAAATGCATATTTGCCAAGTCTTGGATTGGCATTTGAACCCGTCCGTGGCGGATCATTATGTTGATATTGTTACTCCTCTTCTCAAGGATGTTATCATGAGCGAGCATGATTTCGATCATTTTGGCAATGTTGCCATTGAGGGAGAAGTGAGGCATGAACTAATCCAACAGTCCAAGTTTCTGTGCGAACTCAGTGTGATGGATACTTTCTTCTCGGACAAACATCCATCGTCGATTGCCTATGCGACCGTGTTGACAGTCATGGATCTCATGAGCTTTCCGGCAGATGCCATCAAGTGGTTCTTGTCTCTTGCCTTGGATCACGATCTGGAGGAAGTCAATCGCTGCGCTCAACGTCTCAGTTTGATTTGTAGCGAGAACGGACTAAAGCCATCCATTGATTATTGGGCCGGTCATCAAACGTCATCAGTTGATGTTGAGGAGGCGGGGAAGATCCGCTCCGTCACACCCACAAAGGGCGATATGCCTTCGGACCTCAAGAGAATGCGTCAAGAGATTCTCTATGGAGTAGAGGAAGAGGATGCTGTGACCATGTCTCCCAAGAGGAGGAGAATTTGCTAGAGAAGATACATACTACATATGCACATGGTATCCTGATCACTGTTTCATAGTTGGGCAAAATGTCAATCCAACAAGCTTTCTATTTTACGTTTTAGACATCACATTTCAATTCAGTAATATTCATATATAACACAAACGCTATACACAACAATTCTTCTTAGTCCAATAGAAGCTTTACTTCAAACTCTTCATTTGAATCATACAGAATCAAAAAGTACATTTAGATACGGCAGGTGTACAGTCTGCATTATACACAATGATTCATCAGGTATCCCACACAATGAAACCCTAAGCTGTATTCCTAGAGAATGAAACCATGGTATCATTTTCACTATTTATAGTTGGGAGAATAGACGATCCAACACAAGCTTGCTATTTTACATTTTAGACAATTTCAGTTCAGTAACATATAAGACAAATGTTATACAACACTGTAAATACTTTACTCAACTCTATTCGAATAATAGAAACAATAAGCCATAGACTGCATTCTAAATTATCATGCGTCAGGTATCCAATCCAATGAAACATCCAGCCATGTTCCCAGAAAAGGATACTAGATATCCTTTTCACTTTTTATATTTGGCAAAATGTGGCGATCCAACAAGCTCTGCTATTTTACATAATTGACATTTTCATTTCAGAGTAATCTCATGAGACAAATGCTATGGCACTTCTTCTCGGTCCAATAGATGTTTAAATTAAATACTATCCTAACCCATGGAACTTCATGTTGTAGCATAAAACTTAGATTGACCTTATGGCGGGCAACCGGTCTCCCCATAAGCAACGCAAGGGGCCTCGTCCATAGTTGTCGGCCCAGTAGATGCTTTACCGAAACTCTATATTTGAATCGTATGGAAAAAGAGTCCCTGCATCTATAGACTGCATTGTGAATTATGATATGTCAGGTATCCCATGCAATGAACCCCCAGCTAAATATTGGTATCCTTTTCACTTTTCATAGTTGGGCAAAATTACGATCCAACAAGCTGATGCTATTTTTAATGTTAGACATTTTCAGCTCAGTGATAAGTTTTGAATAAATGCTTTACTCAGACTCTTAATTTGAACCACATCAACAAAAAGCCCATGTGTCTATTCCCTTTTCATAAATTGTGATATCGTACGTAGGTATCCCAACCAGTGAAATCCTCAGCCGATAATAGGTATCCTTTTTGAATAAATCCAACGTGATGACACCCTCTTTGGGCCATGTGTGGAAACCATTGCTTGAGCGAGACGGCCTTCAGAGTTGAGAAAGTTAGAGTCAACAAGCTGGCTACTTAATTACATTTTACACATTTTCAGGTCAGTGCTCTTTGCGTAAGATAAATTTTAGATAGGATGTAGATGCTTCACTTCTTCTTCGTCTAATAGATGCTTCGCTCATACTCTTTCTTCGAATCATTAAGAAACAGAAAAAAATGCCAAGTCCCTGCGTCCATGATAGTCTGCATAGGTCTGCATTATAAATTATGATATGTCCGGTATCCCATCCAATCAAGTAGACGTCGAACCGAATCTATTGGTACCATACCCTCACCAAGAACCTTGCCATACTCCTCTGTTTATCATTTCACATTTTAGACATTTTCAGTTCAGTTCAGTGATATATGCATAGACGACAACAATGATATGTACATCACCCACTTTATAACGCTTCACTCAAACTCCTTCTTTGAGTCATACAACAACAAAAAGCACACCGCCCCCACAACACAAATACCCGCATTCAATTGAAATACCGTAGCCCACCCACCCCCATCCTCATCCTTAAACTTATCCAGCAATTGTCCCGTAACACTCACACTCACACTTCCCACCATGACCCCTGGTAAACTCGTTAATGAATACAATAATCCTGCCCATTTCTCACCCGCCTTTTCTTGCGTGGCTGCTCCAAATCCTGCGGCATCGAATGCTTGTAGTCCGACTGTGCCTCCTAGTAGGAATTGAGCCGTGGATACTTGGTCGGCGGGTAGGTCAGAGAGAGCGTAGAGACAGATGGCGGGACCGAGGAGGGCTATTGATTGGAAGAGTTTCCGTACTTGTGTTCGTTTTTTGGTTGCTTCCTCTTCATCATCCATAGTACCATCAGCATTGTCGCCAACATACTTTGACAAGATGTAGTCAGCACCCCGTCCAGCAGTCAATCCACCCACCATTCCACAAACACTTGGCAAAACACTGAACAAGGCGCTCTCCTTAACATTTAGTCCATACTGTTCACTAAAGTAGGTGGGCGTCCATGCGAGTAGATTGTACAGTTCCCAATTCTTGGCAGCGTGGGCTAATGTCATGGCATAGACTCCGGGAGAGGTGAGGAAGAGTTTCCATGGTGCTGATTGCAGGAGGGTTTGAAACTCTTGCAGTTTTGTTTTGGCAGGTGTATTGTTGCTTTCATCAGTGGATTCTTCGAGTAGGCACTCATCGCTAAGAACGAGGCTGAAATCGTCTCCCACCATGTTGTTCACTAGTGTTTCTTCACACACATCTTCAACAACAACATGAGCATCCACGTTGACTGCTTCCATGGCCGTCATTGATGTCGACGGAGCATCCTTTGCAATCAGCCACCACGGCACCATCCAAACCAATCCCAACACCCCATACACATAAAACATTCCCCTCCATCCCGTACTATCCACCGGTCCTCCATCTAGTCCACTCATGCCATCTAGAATTAATGGTGATACCAAATATGCAGCCACGGTACCCAATTGAAAACCAGCAATGACAATGGATAGAACAGTCGCCTTTTTGGCAGGTGGGACCCAATTGGCAAGGATGCGTTGCATTGTTGGTAATACTACCGTTCCGGTGGCACCCATGGTGGCACGTATTAGCAGTAGTGGAGTTAGAAACATTTCACCGTTGGCAGTAGTACTCAAATCGGCCATTAATGGGGTGCCTAGCGTTGCCAAACTCCATAATCCTACACCCACTAGCATTAATGTCCTGGAACTCACAACACTGACTGCCAACCCAATTGGAAGTATAGCAGCGGCATATCCATAACTAACAGCACTGCTAATTTGTCCTTTGATAGTTTCCGTGTAGTGAAATTCGGAAGAGAGGGGTAGGATTGCGATGGACATGGCTACACGGTCAAGGGCGGAGAGGAGGGTTACGATGAAGCAGAGGATTAGAATTGGGGTGAATTCTGGTGGTATTATGTTGTTGTTGTCGATTGTTGAAGTATTAAGTTTGTCAACTGTTGTCGCCTCAGTGTTAAATTCGTTTGTTATTTTTTCATCAATGCAATTTTCAACATTGGTAGTGACATCTTCACTTGAAACCTCCGCCAGATTTACTGTAGTCTTGCCCAAAAGATTGACATTTACATCCTCTTCTAACTTTTGATTTGCATATACTTTTGTACATGAGTTTCTATGGCACCTGTTTTCTATTCTAAACGACGTTCCCTCAATATTTGAAGATGAGCCGCAATGGAGACTATTGCAATTGATCGAAAAAGGCCATGATAATGATAATCTATCATGACCAAATTGATTTGACAATGCTGGGATAATAGTAGATGGTCGCGGCGAGAATACAGACTTTTTGTTAGCTGATGATATCGCCAAGAAGGCGGTTGGTATTGTGGATATCACATTCTTTGACGATGACTTTCTTGGAAGTGGCGAATGCAATGGATTATAATGGGGTTGGGGTGACGAGACGTGTGCCGTAGTATCAGAACCAAAGGAGAGGTTGGTGTTGCCCGACGCAGACGCAGTGACGATGCAGGTTGCCAATAGCAATAGTTTGACTGGTATTTGTACCATTGACCTTGTG
>JAZGVS010000512.1:0-14368 GCA_037356235.1 Bacterosira constricta
ATTTATCCTTCTGTTTTGTCAATTTTACAGCGGCACGTTTCAAGTCTCTATTCTTATTTTGCCTTGCGAGTTTGATGTTGGAAAGCCGCTCTGGACGTTCCTTTTCATCGAGAGCGCTAAATGGAACCTTGCTATTTGGGGCAACTCTCAACTCTTTGTGAGCTTGCTTTCGTGCTCCGCATCGATTATCATTATTCTTGCTTGCTTTGCATTGAGAGCATTGCGCACCAACGTTGGAGCGTTTATTCTTGACGAAACATGAATGACATTCATTGCCGACACACACTACGAACGCTTGCTTGTCATCTAAATCAAACGTGAGCTGGCCCTTCAATTTCAACACTTTGGCCATGAGCAATATCTCATCATTATCTGAGATATTTTTATCTTCGCCGACAGTATCAATCAGCTCTATCACGCGACGACGTAATGCGCCTTCGTCAGACAATATTAAGTCGTGAATAGTAGGCTGTTTGAGCTCTGGAGATGGAGATTCATCGGCAATCGGAATCAGAGAAGTAGGAGTGGGAGATGGATAGAGCATAGGGCAGCGCGATGGTTTTGCGTTGGCACAAGCACTCGCACATTTCGCACATCGTTGTTTTGCAGAGCCACGATTGACGACGAATTGGCAATCGTTACTATGCCATCTGCTGCCGATGTAGGCCCATTTTTGGAGACAGAGCGATCGGATTGAATCGTCTTGGCCGTGCAGCGCCAAATGCAGGTGCTGAATGCCTAGACATGCAACAGCGTTGGTCATGGTATGGGATGCAAACAGTAATTATTGCATCCGTCGCGGCAAGACTGAGGTTGAAAAGGAATAGAGATTCACTACTATTGTTACTTTATTCCTAGCTTGTTTTGGCTTGTTTGCTATAAATGTTGAGGACGCGGCCCCGCGAGCAGCGCGGCACGGATTCGGGTAGGTAGGTAGAAGGTGAGCATTGGGGGGAAACTTCTACGACGCAGGAACAATACGATTCCTCCGTTGGAACAGCGGTCGAAAGTCGGATGCGTATGTATGGTTGTGACAGTGGTTGAGATGGTACTCAACAGTCACGGACGAAAAAAGAACAAAAAAAAGTGAGTCACGCGGTCAAGAAATTTTGAAACCGGGAGTTCAACACGAAACCAAAAAAAAAAGTGCGCGCCCGGGTTTAGGACCCCTCACTTAAATCCCCCTCTGTCTTTATTTCAGAAAGTCATGTGATTATTTGTCCCTGATATGATCCTTAACTGACCAGATCAAGTATGTGACCTTACGATTGGATTGAAGAGTAAGGCGACCCATCGGCTCCCCATCTAGTTGATGTGCTCCGTAGTTGCATGTTCGTTAGATTTTTTTACCCTGGTATAAGATTGATGATTAATTATTATTTTGCCATACCATTTTGATTCATCATGTAAAGCTAGTTGTAACGAAGTCAAAGAAGCAGAGACTATCGTCATGGATGATGATGGCGTTTTGAGGAGAAGGGACCAGATGCAATCTGATTTATCCTTTTAGTAAGAGATAGATGGACGCCAATTGGATATAATGGCAATATCTGTGGCAATCTATCACCACCGCCATATGGGCGAGAGAGAAATCATCCCTACTTACAAGCAGTAATAAATACCAACCGATCCTCAAATTTAATTCTCCCACCCTCATCCACCTCAACATTCCGTGCAATCTGATCACATGCCTCCTCAAGCTCCAAGTCGCTAAATTCGGAAAAGGAAAATGTACTCCAAAATCTCTGTCGAATCATACCGAGCCATCGACTCAGCTCCGTTTCACACTCGTACACTTCTATTGTATGGCATACATTTTGATATCCTGCCGCGATCAAATCTGCTTCTAATGCCTCGACGCTTGGTTGGTTCTTTGCCCATACTTGCAGTGCTGCTGGCCAGAGGGGGTAGTCGATGCCATGGGATGGTCGGGTGATGATTAGAAGGGAAGATGATGCATCCTCCAGAGAAGAGACTGATGATGATGATGACGGTCGGTTGCTTCCATCCATTAATAACCCATGCCGCAAACCCCGAAAAATCTCCACCCGATCGGACAATGGCAAATGATGCACTACTTCCTTGAGAAGGACTAAATCATAGTCGGTACGCCACCATGGTAGTACCAGGTCATCACTCGCTTTACTATCGGTAGATAATTGGAATTCTTCCGCGCTAGCCTTGACAAAGCGAATCTTTGCGTCCGAAGATGCAGCCTCGCCATCGTCGTCATCATCTGATGATGATAGAAAGGGATCAACAATCACAGCATCCAACAGTGAGTCATCCTTCACTAGCATTTTGGTAAAGTTTCCAGTTCCTCCTCCAATATCTACTAATCGGCGATGTCGTGATGCATCGATTTGGACATCATTGGTCTCTGTCGTATGCTCCTTCACAACTGAAGGAGAGGATATTCCTAATTTTTCCCGGGTACGCTCGCATAAAAACTTCATGTAGTCATCCTCCGAATAGAAAAATGCACTTTCGTAGCTTGATGCCGAGTGTGAATTGTAGTGGTCTTCCATTTTGGTTCGTATACTGCCGCACCTGCTGCGGACTGCGACTGCGGATGATAGTGGTGGTGGTGCGGGAATAAATCTTCGATGGGATGGTTTGAACAAGAACTGTGGTATGCGTGAGAGCATTGTTTTTCTTTATCTTCATGCGCCGATTGTGAAATAATGGGTGTGCGATAGTAGGTGAGGGTAGGCAACCGATTTCAGGCTTAGATATTGGCATCATTGGATTCTACGCCCCTGATTTGCCATACAAACATACTTTTACCATGTTAGTACGATCGAAAATGGTGTTACAGTAGCCCTATCAAGGTCATGATTTCNTACTTTTACCATGTTAGTACGATCGAAAATGGTGTTACAGTAGCCCTATCAAGGTCATGATTTCATCAAATCTTCATCGTACAAAAGCCGTGCCGATCGACAAAAACGTTGGAGGGAAATTGTTTTCAGAAGAGGAACATAAACGTCAGTTCAGCTTTCGTGTATTTATATTAATTCCGACGTATGTAGGTATGTATGATATACCAGCACGCAAGACAACCATTTTTCAGTACCTACCTAAGCCTACATACCTTTATCACCATTGTCTCGAGGACGAACTCGCAGATTTGAGTGACTTTCGCACCTCGCACCTCGCAAATTTGCGTTTGCGTGGACACTCTATTGTAAAAAAAGCTTCACCCGCCGTCCGTCACCCGTCCGTCACCCGTTCCCCCACCACTTCTTTCACCTCCTTCTTTTTCACTTTTCAACGACCTGCCACAACCCACAACGAAACGCCGCCGCTGCTTGCGAACAACATAACAACACCAGTTGATCTTCAATACACATTCAGAATTTTCAATCACACCCATTTACTATCAAAGCGAATAGCTCTTTCACATTCAACCTCCAACTGATTTGATAACAGATAGACATCGTATCATGTCGGACGATCGCCGCCGCCCATATAAAAGCAGCAAATATAATAACAACGATGAACCGAAACAGAAAGAAATATCTCAAACAAAACGAAGAAGACAAGCTGCAATTTCCATTGCCTCCTTCTCATCCAAAAAAGGCCACGACCGTGCCCTACAAGAATATAAAAAGAGAAAGGAGACCAAATTCCATAAGAATGCGTCGTTACTACGAGAGTATCAAAAGGCCATGAAACAAGGGGGGTATGACGCGGGCAGGGGGGCGAGCCGTAAGCGCGACAACGACAATCGCGATGAGGATGTCGACGCGAGTCAAACGAACGACGAAGAGGGTGAATTACAAACAGCCAATACCAAACCACACAAAAAACGCCATAAATCAGATCCACTCCATCAAGCACGGAAGGTGGCAGAGCAGCGCAAGGCGGAACAAGAAGAGGCAACTTCTCAACAGGAACAACGGAAACAGAATGAGGGCCAAAAGGTACAAAATCGAAAAGTTCGATCGAGGAAAATGATGAAGAGGACTAGGCGTGGGCAGCCTTTGATGAAAAACGTGATTGGGGATTTGTTAGGGAAGATCAAGAGTGAGGTTGGTGATGGGGGAGAGGCGGCATAATCTTAGTTTTCTTCTCCAGAAACTTTCAAGTACAATAGTTCAGTGTAAACATTTAGCTCACAACAAACTGTAAATAAGTCAACAGATTTTTCAGAAGGATCTATTTGATACCGCATTTATTAATCATCTTTTTATGTTCAGTGCATACCTCGGACACTTACAATTATTTGTCCACACCGAATCTCCCTTCGATCGTTCCCACTAAATTTTCATTTCTAATCTTCCATTGGTATTGTTTTGTATGTTCACTGCGTACGATATCTCGGACACTTATACTTATTATTTGTCCCCACCGAATCTCCATTTCTTAATTCTTAATCTTCCATCGATAAGTCTACACGCAAATCGGACAATGCTTGCGTGTACGCATTATCTTCGCCACCTTCAGTATTGTCACCCCCCTGAAATAATACCCAGAAAAAATGCAGAAAACCGTTGTGTCAGAAATGTTCAAGTTGAGCGTTGGAACACCATCATCAAATAGATATGAACCAGTAACCAGAGGAGCAACACCAACCAACTTACCTGCGGAACAAAGGCTTCATAGGGTTTGAACTGCGTCAAAATACCATTGTGGTGTGGTTTAATGTCATCTGGTACAACTGCTAAAACATCCCGAATAGATCTTTCAATAATGTCTATCATTTACACATGATAAAAGATGTCAGAAGAAATGGAAAATAGTAAACTCTGCATGGCAATAAATGTATATCAAAGAGTAGATACAGGGTTGATAGTGATACTCACCAATGATAAATCGACATTCAAAAGGTTCATACAACCCCACATTACTATACAATTCAGCAACAGATTCCTGTGCATCGGCTTTGGCACCGCAGAGTCTCCACGCGCAGCTTCCCCAGTCAAACCCTATCAACTTCGGCAACTCCCTCATGTTACTATTGGGAGACTTGTTTTGATTGATGCTGCTACTGTCATAATACGATGGTGTGGTCTTCAAAATATCCATGGAATACTCCATAGCGAATGGCAATGAGTGTTTATTCTTTGCTTCTACAGAAGAAAGGGAAGTTGATGTTGCTGTAGGATTCAAGAGCGCTCTCATATCATCCCACTGGTAATCATCTGCCATGACTTTCAACTGATCCAACTCATCAAGAGATTGGTACAGTTGGAGGACTGCATATTGTAATTCTTCCTTGGATGTGACCACGTTGTTCTTTGTATTCCCAAAAATACTTTTAGATTTTATGGATGATGACTGTTCATCCAGTTCATTCCATCTTGGCACCCTCTCCAAACGATGTTGCAGCATTATTTCATTATAACTAGGTTTCCACTGCAGAGTTGTAGCACTGGTTCCGTACCATTCTTCAAAAATGATATCATTATTCTTCATTCCCTCTTGATTGCTACCTCCAATACCTCGGTTGGAAGGACCCCATCCCAAGCCCTGAGTCGCGGCCCCAAAGAAGTTAAATCCTTCTTTACTAGAACTGGTTGGAAGACGCAACGTTGAAGGATTAGGACGAGTGTGTGTCACATCGAAATCCTCATAAGTTGATATTAGTAGAGCCACCGCAAGACATGCGGTTGCATGGAGAGTAATTGGAACGACATCGCTCCATGAGAATACATTATCTGTTTGAGCATTGCGCCTGGAGGGGGCCTCCATTTCTACAGTGGATACCTGCAAGACGGAGAGAGATTGACGCTTCTTACGACTGTGTGGAGCATGATTGCTAGTCAACGACGATGGTGATTGCTGCATCATGCTTACTGTTAGCGGCTTGCGCGGAGCATGCTGATAGGCAGCGCAGTTACTATTACTAAAGCAAAGGTACCAACTGTAGAAAAATATGGTACTGGTACACCCGCGTCCAAAAGAAGTCTTCATGGCGCCGGAGGTGGAGAAATGGTAGGGTTTGTTGATATGATGATGTTGTGGATAGTTGTGGTATGATAATGATTGTACTCTTGACCTTTGTTGAAACCCTTTGGCTTGAATGATGTGTTGATGCTGGTTGATGTGATGTTGATGGCAAAAAAAATGGCAGCAAAGTCATTTATTGATGCAGGATAGGATTCTGATGGGGATCGTTTTTCAGAATGACGCTGGATGACGTACCTTACCTACCTAAGAAAAGTACCTATGTATCATCATCATCTATGACGTGTAAAAAATGTGTAAATGGCGGGAGTTATGTGTCACGGAAGCGTAAGAAAACGTGACTCAGATCAAGTAAAGGGACATAAAAAATGCAAGAAAATAAAAAACCGTTGCCGGCATGCCAAAATTTTTGATTAATCTTGACCGACCATGGCAATGCCCACCACCAATCACCCCCAATCACCATCCATAGCCCAAAAACATAGGCATAAAAATCACAACACCGCCACAAACTCATTAATAATAACCAAGATGGAGACCAACCCATCGCCTTCAGATCGACCCATCGGTAGAGGGGGAGAGAAGCGGCGCCAGGGCATGAGTTGTGCGTCACCCAAGACTCACAAACACCCAAGCAATGGATACACCGTCATGGACAATGAGAGTAGTAGCGGTAGTAGCGAAGGATTTCACAAGCCTGCGTCTTCTGGGAGGCAATGCTCTCCCTCTGCCAATGTTGTTCCATCGCAAGTGAGTAACGGCACGTCCTCTTCCAACAAAGATGATATCCATGTGCCATCCACGAAAGCGTCTTTTGAAGCTCTGCCGACTGATGATCAGTCCAAGGATGACAATGCTGCCGACGATGCGGTCGCAGTTTCTCAAGAGAGCGAAACCGACGATGCTGTTGCAGTCACGCAAGAGGATGAACCCTCTTCCTTGTACAATCCTGACCTTGGAACTGTAGCGGACACTCCCTCGAAACAGAGACGCAGACGCAAACCGGCACTAGAAAAATCCAAGACTGCTCGACGGCTGCGTCGTCGAGCAGNAAGACTGCTCGACGACGCAGCCGTCGACTTCAGTCAAAAGAAGTGCTCGATCCCCTCACTCCAGAGAAAATGTCCAGTGATGGTTCTGATGCTACAGAAGATGAGGAGGACAATAATGCATCCAAGCCATCATCAATGATTGAGGAGGACAGTTATGCACCCTCCAAAGTATCATCCAGGAGACGCAGTCTTCGTATTCAGTCAAATGTTCTGGCCTCGCCAGCAATTGATGTAATCAAAAAGAGTAGCACCAAGCGTAGATACAGTGCTGTTCGTGGGCCTGAGGAGAAAAGGGGTGGTGATGGATTGCCATCCCCCAAGAAGCTCTGCCTTGGAGAGAAAAAGGTGCTAGTGGAATCTACTGCGAAAGAAGAAGATGATATGTTGCCAGCCCCCAAGAAGCTCCATCTTGAGGAGAAAGAGGTGCCAATGAAGTCAACTTCCGCAACCTTTGAAATTGGCATCAGTGAGAATGGCCATGTGAAGCTTGCCCATGCGCTACAAAAGATTGCATTTGATGTGGTTATTGGTCCGTCCAACTTTGATCATGTCTCAAAGCGCAACACCTCGATAGGACGTAAAAAGAAGCGTGGCCGCCGTGTCTCCGGGACATCCATGCTAGAATCATTGGATCAAGCAAAAACAACATCTTCTTCATCTGCCAGCAAGGAGAATATCTTGAATAGCTCGATCAAGAAGACGAGGCCTAAGAATAGGCGTGATACTTTTGACCTCTCCAAGAAACGTGGTCTCGCTAGTGCGGCGAAGCGTATTGATTTGAATGTCCTTATTGACGAATCCCTTGAAGATAATGCAAATCCGGAATATGTGACTCCAAAGGCAGGCAGCACAGAGGTGAATATAGATGCGATTGTAAATGAAATATCAAGGACTTTGGATGATGAACCAAACGCAAGTCACAAGCATAATGACAGAGATGATGCGAACGAGGAAGATTCCGCAGTGATAAATAACTTGCAGGAATTGACAAGTATTGCAATCGAGGTAAAAATGAGACAGCTCTTTCCGGACAAGATGACACAGGTGTACCAATATCCATGCGTGTCAGCTAGGATCTTTGCCGCAATGAGTATTGTCTATGCAGACCAAGCAAACTTTACCCCCCTTCTTCCATTCCTTCTATCGTTGGTCAGTGCCGAGTTCATGTCGTTGAAGAACAAGGAGGAGAATGAGGTATGCTTCATCAACAAAAAAGTGTGCTTCAGTGGCTTTGATTATTCGTCAACAACAACTGCTGTTGGTGATGTCATTGGACAAGGAGGTGGGGATCTGCAACCAAGTATTGAGGCTTTGGAAGCGGTCTTGCAGCAAGCTCTTAAGCTTGCAAGGCCAATTCATTATTTAGATGTTGCTATCCAATGCCTCCAATGCATGGCTTCAAGTGGCCAGACCAGTGATGCCTGTGCTAAGACCATGGTAGGATATTTTCCAAGTGCCAGGTACAAGAAGGCCATTAAACACTACGTGTCTGAGTTAAAAGATGTCAAGCGCTTTGTATTGTCGCAAAACAATCCACAAGCTGGCAATGACCACATTGGCGTGAGGTATAGGCTTAATGATTTTATTGGGAGATCAGTGCGATATGATTTGAGAGAATTGCTAAACACAATCCCTGAAACTGTGGTGGATTTTGATGTAGATGAGTGCGAGGAGCGCTGGGGCAGAGCAGTGGATGACAGATCTATTTCGTCCATCTTGAATTTTTCCCTTGAAATGATTAATGAGCTGATGACTTCTCAGCCCAAACTATTTGAGTATGGAGCCCAAGACATGCCAGATATTTTTATGAGGTCGGCATCAACAAGCGTCCTAGCATTGTCAAGAGATGTCTTGAAAAAAATGGACAGATCTACCTATGAGAGCCTAGTCTTGGATATCACTGAGGCGCGCTCATTTCTTTTTGGTGCGAGAGCATGCAAGTTTGTTCTTGATCTACTGAATTGCCCTGGAGTCGAAGAACACATCGATGCCACTGGTGGATGGGCGTCAGTTGAAGCCATTGCTAGCACTTTCTACAAGCTGAATCTTCATGAGGGATCAGAGAATCAACATTTTATGCACCTTAGACAGGTTCGGGATCTTGTATTTGTGAGTTACTTCTAATCTTTATGATCAATAATTCATGTTCTCTACAAAAAAAACTGACTCATCTTGTTTATGTATCATCTTTGATTTAACAGATGCTAGAGGATGTTGATGCTCGGTTTGAAGAAACGGCTGCAAATTGTGAATACTGCATTAGAAGGATGCGGAGGAAGTTCAACTTTAAGACAAACAAATCCTTTATCCATAATCTCAAGGTACACCTTGCAGGGGAAAAGGGAGAGTACTTTCCTGGGGTTGTGGTGCAGAGCATCTCATAGGATTGCCACTGGATGCCGCACTTATTTGTTGTGATAGATGCACAGATTATTTGGTGCGGAATTTTGATGTTAGAGAGACTATTATTATTTAACCATGTTTAGCAAGTGTAAATACGAATGGTGTTCTGCACAACACATAGCGAACGCTAAAGCAGGCATGCATGGCATTGAATGCACAATACTATTCATATCATCGTACACATTCAAGAAATCCACCAAGAAATATAATTTTCCATTCTTGTTGGATGGCGATAGCCATGATGATGATGTGCCGTCTAGCCTCAGCGAAAGAAATAGGAGATCCTCTCTCCCAATTGCCATCTCGGGGTCAACTGTACAGAGAATACCTCGTCACATTGCTTTGTCCAATGAACCATGCCCAATTTCTGCCATGGCTTCAGAAGCATCTACTTGGATCTTATTGTCAAGCTTGTAGTACGGTTTAGAGACATCGATGCTTGAATTTTGTTGTACCGTAGTCCAGTTTGCATGTGTTGATTGCTACATGCATGTGTGGTGAGTTTGGGAGCTGCAGTTGCCTTGATACCGGACTTGGGGAGGGCAATGACAGCGCATTTATCCTTGATGATCCATGGCAGCGGCTGCCACTGCGCCGAGAAATTCTTGGTAGTTAGAACTATCCGACACAATGGATCCCCGATCCACAAAGTCAAATGTATAAGTGTCCCAAAATATTTTGTCGTTGATGCGGATAGTTGGCCGTGCTTCCTTCATTGTGATGCTCGTTTCCAATATTGATGCAGGTGAATTCTCATTGCCCAGCTCCTTCAGTATAATATGCACCATTTCCAGTGAAGGCATTAACCGGAAGCTAGACGGAACATTCTCTCGCGACAGAGCGTGATTTCTTCATTAGTAAAACTGAGGCCTAAATGATGTCTAAGATGTGCGATGGGGCTGACCAAACTGAAAACTGGAACGTTCGATGCAGGAAGGGCGATTGTTGAAAGAGGAGAATTAATGCTTGAGCCAGCTTGAGTCGTATATTACACCGTGGCGAGTTGTCTCACTCAACACTACGTTCTTATGTTCTCCAAGCAGCGCATTGTTCTCCTGATAAAATACGTTCCTACAGAAGTCTACAATGATCCAAGATCCAAATATCATAAAATCAAATTGTGGATACTACTCCTGTTGACCGGCGAATACTGTATAGCGTAAACTAACACAGATAATTTAGAAATTACAATAAGAACTAGTCTCTTTCTGCATCAAACTTGCATCCTTTATCAAACTGTGAAACATCACTGAATGCCCATGGCAACTTATGGTGCCTATCAACAACTACAAAGTCCTTGTAATGCGAAGGGGGAGCTAAATGGGAAAGTCGATCTGCCCATGAGAATTCACCCAGAAGGCCCATAATGAACTCCTTACTTTCACTTGGGTCGAGACCCATGTGACCAAAAGTCCTCATAGTCCTACACGTCTGTTTCAGGTTGAGGTTTTCGTCTCGATCCACTCCAGGGATGATAAATCCGCGCTCAAAATCACCAAACCTCTTTCCCACATCCCGGAAGACTTCTCTGATTTCTTGAACGTTATGTGTGTCACCCGGCCCCTTTGCGTGCCACGCAATCATGACCCTCTTCGTCTGTACTATGATAAACATGCAAGTGTTGAGGCCAGTTGTAATAGCTGTATTGCAGCGATCGGTTATCAATACCTGCCCTGATACCACGTGATTATCATCATTGAGTAACATGTTCTTGTTGGCGAACACACAGGAAGCCTCGTGTTGAGAGGAAACAAGAGGTTGGCCACACACGCCTTTGTGGCCGTCTTGCTTGAGCTGCCAATCGTTTTTTTGGCACAGCTTATTACAATACGTCCGCGTGTGGCAGGCTCCACATTTCAGCAATGGGCATCCCGGCGTCGGTTCTTTAGCGCACATTGAGCACATGGGCGTGCAACAGGAAGGGGATGTTTGCCACTCAATCATAATTACTGAATATTTGTGTGGCACACAAAGGATGGTGGGCGAGGAAGCCAAGCAGTTGGCTTCAGATTTCAAATGCTCTGAATATTTCAGCAGCCACGTAAATAAGTACATAGAAGTACCTAGGTAGAAATCCGAGAAGGAGGCGGATGGTCTCAAATTTTCACTTTCAACTTAACGAAAAATCCACTGACGTTGTATGTAGTGTCCTTGGTTGTATGGTAGCTCGCTGAAGATAGCCAAGCGAACACCAAGGTGGGAGATTTTAGAAAAATAACAAAGTATTAATTTACAACTATCACAGCTTATCCATGGCAGGAAAATGAGATTCTTCACGCACGACTGACTGCTTTGGTTAGATCAATATCAATATCCATTCAGTATCAAGCAGGCAAAGAAAGTCTTGAATTTACACCTTCTCGTCTTTGTTAGCGTTCAAACCTCATTGCACAAGCTTGACAGGAGCAGATAATTCAGAACTAACTCAGAATGGGCCAAAATCTCTCCTGTAAGAGGACTACGATTGCTTGTCTGCAACCATCTTGCAATAGCATGACGCTCATAAGTGTGTCCATCACCGGCCACAACTGGCTCGATCATGGGAACGCCTGTAATGGGACAGCATGGCATGCCTGGGAGAGGCTTTCTATTGTCGTCTAGTGATGCCTCAGTCACATTATTGATGGAATTCCCTTGCAGAGGATTCTGAACTTCTGCATCCTCATTATCGTCACTACCCCCCTGATCATCATTATCTTCCGAAAGATGAGAATATCTACCATCTAAATTAATCCCATCAACAACATCTTCCACCAAACCACCTACACCATTCTCCCACCACCTACCCAACAAACCAACACCACCCCCAACTAACTCAGCACCAACATAAACTAAACCTTCTTCCGGCAGCACTTCCACCGTCTTGGCTAGAGCATCCACCATTGGCGATTGAGATACATTGTCACACAGGTCCAATACTTGCTCTTTATATTTTTCCACCGTGGCTTGATGGCGTTCAACGCATAATAATAGGTAGCGATGGACTTCAAATGTACATTGCCACTTTTCTATTGGTGTTTGATAGGATAATACTACACAATCTCCAACTACTTCCTCTACGCGGTATGTTTTGGGATGACGAGTCAATGTCGAAGCTTTGTTGGAGGAGGATGGTACGGTTGTTGATGGTAACGATGTTGAAGAGGACAAGGTTGACATGGACAAGGAAGATTTAGACGGCACAGGAGTAGTATTCAGTATCGAATGGAGAGGTATAGGGTACAATTGAAATTCATCAACGGCTGGATAAACATTGGCAAAGATGCACATATCACCCGGTCGTGGCGGAGGATCCGTTGGCTCGTACTCAATCACAATTCGTACACGTGTATCTGCCGCATCATCGTCGTTCCTAGTACTGTTTTTGCACTGTAAGGTATCATTATCGTTGTTGTGGAGGGTACACCATTCGTCAAAGTAGGACGTTTTACCAGAGAGGATGCGTAGGACGTTGATGGAACATTTTCCAAGGAGATAATCATCATTTTTATCCGAGGTATTGTCATCGCATGATGGATGATGCCACTTCTTGCTCTGTTTGTGACTTGTTCCTTGTCCGTCACTCTTTTTGGAGTATAATGATAATTGTAATATTGGAGGAAGATCTCGCTGTTGAGTATTTTTGTCTAGTTTCACAGCACAAGACACGTCATTCGTTGTTTGTTTTGCTTTTGACAGAGGTGCATGTTGTTGTTGCTGCTTCATTTCCCCCATTCTCAATGGCAATGATGACGAGCACGTCACATCAAAATAAGTCTGATCACTTCGTGACCAATTGTAATCTCCATTCATTTGTTGTTCCATTGCCATGGATGTTAATTGAGATTGATCTTTGTAGGATAATTGTGCGTATAGTTGTTTTTGTTCATTGCTATCAGTGCCACTATTACCACCAGAGGCGGGGCTCATTGTCGATCTCTGATGGCGGTTGCGACGATGATTGGAGAAAAGGCTACTGACTATTCCTCCTCCTTGATTGTTGGGGTTGGACTGTTTTTGGGTTGATGTATATTTACAAGAGAGATGAATGAATATGCTTAGAGCTGAATTCAAAAATATGTGCATATAAGAAACAACCAGTATTGTACCAGATTGCTCACTTACTTTTACATTTCTTGCCTGCAACACTCGCACCATCAGTGTTCCCAATATATATTCCTCCTCTACATATTCTTCTTCTTCATCACAATAATTCTCATTGGTGCCTGCATTTGTTTCGGCAGCATTAGATTTAGATGGTGCCTCCTTTGCATAACTTTCCTGATTGCCATTCTCTTGAGATGTAATGGTAGCCAAGGAGGATATTTCTTCACAGCCTATCCCCAAATAATCATAATCAGGCGATGATTCGATATCGTCATCATCATCGCTCTGATCATTGCCATTACTATCAGCTAGATAATCATAGTCTGGCTCGGAAAAATGTAAGCTTCCTTCTTCTTCCTCATTCTTGATTCCTTCATCAATACCATCACTGGTAAGATGGTTGTTATTTACCCCACAAGAATTAGAATCAGTCACATTATTATGCATTACTACTTTCTCCCCCCATTTGTAATTATCGTCCTCGGTACTATTATTGTAACTGTCACCATCGCCACCGGGGTAATTCACCTCCATGAACAGATCCACTGCCATCTCCAAGTGATTATTGCTAATTTCCAAGTATTGGCGTGCCACATTTTGATCGGTTGAGTTTGTCAAGGATAGGAATTTCAATTGGGAGAGTGCATCGTTCTTTTCGTCCTTGGCCATTGTTCTGCCGTCTTTTATGGATTGCTTCGAGCTTGCCGCTGGGAAATGAGAAATGAGAGGGATCGAACCCTGGATCCTGGATCCTGGATCGCACAGAACCCACAGAACACAGAACAAAGAACCTCAAAGAACAAAGGGGGAAATCGAAATAGGAGTGGGAAGGGCGTAAATGTTCGCAGGTGGGTGTGCCCGCTAAACATTATAATACTTCTTCTTGCCCGTTCATCCCCGCCCGCCCCAGAACC
>JAZGVS010000513.1:0-14111 GCA_037356235.1 Bacterosira constricta
GCTGGTAAAAAATCTTTTGGTCGCTCTGGTACACTTGTGTATGTAGAAAGATTTCTTACACCCACGATTCAAAAAGCTTCTAATTCTACGTTCTACGTAGGAACAATAATGTGAGAAATCGTATAATGAAGGTAAAAAAACAATTGATTTGAAATATGTAGTATTTAGGTAGATAGAAAACCATTTTTCTCCAAAAGAGCTCGCACTCCTGGTAAAATACGGTTGCCGGCCGGTCGTCACATGGTCGCCGGCCGGTTGTCACGTGGTCGCCGGCCGGACGCCACATGGTCGCCGACTGGTCGCCAAAACCACGACAACACAACGACCTGTCGCAAGTCGCCAGTCACCGGCTGGTTGCCGACCAGTTGCCGGTTGGTTGCCGATAGGTCGTCAGGGGGTCGGCGATCGGTCGCCGCTTGGCACTGACGCGTGAGCTCTTTTGGACAATTTTTTATTTATTTATTTACATAAGTATTGTACATAGGAAAATCCAGGATCTTGCTGAGGGAAGCGTTCCGAGCAAGAGAGCTCCGATTTTCAATCATCATGCCAAACTGCAAACTGCCAATATCTAATGAATTGCCGCCACAATCACAATCAATAATAAGAATGATACTCTGCTAAATTGAAGGTGATCGTCTCTATTCCCAAGCTAAACCCATGGCGTTTTTTATCATCTGTCCATTCCATCACTAAACCCACACCAAACTGAAGGGATTATTCATGTCGAACGAACCGCTAAGCTTCAGTCATAACATGATGCGGCGGCCTCGTGCCACAAACCGCCAAAGGACCGCGCAGATAAAAATGAAAAGCAAGGTACGCATGTTGACATTTTTTGATTAAATTTTGATTGCCTGACTAATTGAGAATGGTCACCAAAACCATCGTGCCCTCTCACCAAATGCCAGGACTATATATGACTCGAGCAACACGATGCCATGTGTCATGTTGCATCCTGGTTATGCCGCCATCCAAAACTACATCATCCAATCAAATCCAAAACCGATGGTCTATTTTTCAATCTGATATGTGCAGCAACAATCAACGATGACGACCCAAGACAGCAAACCATGACAATATTGCTACTCTAAATGATAGCACAGTTACTCAAAATTGAAAGGGCAATTCGTTCTTGGCACCGGCTGATATGCCTTTGTGTGAAGACAGGGGGGCAGTCTTTGGAAATGAAGTCGCTGAAGATACAAGTGAAGACTCCGCAATCGTAATCTTTGGAAATATTGGTAAGAGAAATGCATTTATCATTTGAGTTCAGTGTGACAGCAGGAAACTGTAATGATATAAACCTCTTACCATTCTGTTGCTGAGGTGTGATTTTTGTACATGGCACCAAATTCCACTCGCTATCATCTAATTCTCCACCCCACTTCTCTCTGTACTCATCCTTCAAATACTGCATCAATCCATTCAACTTATTTTTCTCACTAGACTTGGTCAAACCCATTTTCGAATCATACCATTGGATTCTTTTGTCTTCCATGAAGACGACAGCAACAGCCCAGTGGTAATTACCCAAATTATATGGGCAAACAATATACTTCAGCTGAAAGATGTCTTTCTCAGGCACATTGGACGACCAGCGTCTGGCATTGTCATAGTTGTATTTTCCCCTTTTAGAAACATCATTAGATTTTTCATCAAAAAGGTTTTGGAGAAAGAATGAGTTGAAAAAATGGGAACGTTTCTTACCGGACTGTTTGTTACACAACTGTTCATCTCGTTTTGCAAGGCAGTTTTTTCAAGTAGTAGTTGATGATCTCGTCATTGAGCCACTCCGTCGGCTGCAGTGTGCGCATACTTGCTCTATCAACAGAATCAGAAGCCTGAGTGGCAAGCACATCCGTTGCCACACCGGGCCCATGGATAGCCCCATGTACCGCCTTTTTCTCGTTAGAAGTAAGTGATCCAAGGAGAATATCCGCCAATTGACTTGCTCTTTCTTGTGCCTCTCGTTCTTCTTTGTGTTTAGCTGCCAAGACCTTCATTTTACGCTGCTCAACAATATTGTCAATCACTGGATTATTTGTTTTCTGTCGCTTTTGAGGTTTGTTGCCCTTCAACTTCCCTGCGTTGCTCAATTTCGAATGGATTGTTGTACATGCAACCTGGCCATTACAACTTTTGTGGTATGTAGCTGTCTTGGCGTTATCCTTCAAGCGCATAGTCTCCGTACGCATATAGGGATCAAAGTTGTTCCAAATGGCAGACCACAACTTGGTTATTGTCTCGCCGTTCCATTCTTTTGGCCCTACCCACACTCCCTTTAATCACCCAAACTCTTCAACAAATTTCATCACCTGCTTGAACTTGGAATAATTTTTACCATTGGGATCAAAGTGGCTTACAAACTGAGGGGACCACTTCCGCATTGGAGGAACGTTGGCATCCTGCTGTCCAATGAGCCACAAGTTTATTAGATGAATCAGAGTAATGCCTTTCAGGTAACGCCATGTCGATGGCAGGGGATTCAATTTACCATGATGAAAACCAATGGTAAATTTACGCTCCATCAGCTTCTTCTTTGTTTTTTCCTGAGCCAATTGGTTGGCAGTACTCTCAGATAAAATAGGAATCACAATCTCTACATCTTCCTCGTCCTCTATGTCAAACCCACCAAAACAATCATTAATAGGTTCTTCTATAGGCGACGACAATGACACTGACTGTGACTTGAACATCTCCATCATTCTATCCATTTTGTTCATCATGTCACTGACCTTAGAGTACGCAGCGCCTCCGACTTCTCTATCATCAAGTTCTCTTCTGAGCGTCGTCTCGAAATTTGATTCCATCGATGATTGCATCTCCTTCAATTGATTTTTCATGCCTTCAAACTCCGCCAAAACAAGCACATCTGGGGGGATGCCGGCTATTTCTGGTGTGTCGTCAGTTTTATTCCATGGGTATTTCACGGTCACATACTCTCCGAGAGGGGATGATTCAATCATAAATATGGACGCTCTGACATTGCTTTGGCTATGAAGATTCTTCTCCAAAAACAGCGGTGGTGTTCGAGAGAAGCAATACACATCTTGAACAGAGCAAATACATTTTCATTTGACTGGGCAGATTTGGGCATTCTATCTTTGATCCACTTATTGATTGCTTTCTCATTCTGCTCCTTCGTGACTTTATCACAGCTGCTGAAATCGTAATATGCTGGACTCGCGGCAAAATCTTTGGACAATCTTGAGCGCCCAGACACACACTTCCCAACTAATTGATCACCTGCATTCTCAAATCTGATGTAGCGATTCATTACTCCAGGCATTGCCCAATTGGCACGCAGGCATATTGAAGCTATGGGTGGGCATGATGTTGTTCCAGTGGCAATATGAGTGACAGCACCCTTCCTTATCGAATGTGTTCCAAAGTGCTCGGGTGGAATGCCAAGAGAAATGAATGTGTCTCTGTATTTGGGGTCCGATACAATATCGAGGAAGATTCTATTGAAGCGGTCATACTGATTCGATCCTTCGAAAAGAGCAGCTTTGTCTGATAAGATATTTGGGTTACCCATAAGATGGCGGGCCATGGCAACAAAGCAGCATATATAAGCATCCTCTGGATTTGCATAAACATACCAAGGATGATCCATATTGCATGTCCCTTCTTGATCTGTCTTTGTTTTTCCAATGTCAAACAGGATGGCATCCTCCTGGCACGATATTGCGTCTATCTTTGCACTAACAACTTACTCTGCACAAGATATTAGATTCCACTCCAGGAGTAGAAATGTGTGTGCTGCAACATGCTCTGGCTTGTAGCTTTCAAACAGAATTCTGGCAAGGTACTTATATGCACAAAATGGCAATGGTTTTTTCCCTCCTATGGTCGCCAATCCAAACGCCTTCTTCTCTTTCACTGCTAGTCTTCTCGTGCCCTTTTTGAAAGCAGAAATCTTGGTCCATAGCTCTTTTGAAGTACTTGTGTTTTCTTTGTCAATGCCAGACTCAATGAAGAGATGAGATAAAGCAGAGCATGCTCCGTCATAAGATGATGGAGAGAGACGTATTTTATTCTTCTCGTCTTCGTCCACCACAAAATCCCCTTCTGAGTTTCTTTTCTTTACTGTCTTCTTGAAGGTGGACAAATACCTCGTAAATACTTTAAAATCAAGTTGTTCAAGATAGATTGGAATGGTTTCGGGTTGTTCTGCATTAATATTAGTCAATGCTTCTTGACATGCAGCTCGTAGATCATCTCTTTTCTTAGAGGGTTTGCCTTTCTTTGTCTTCCTCTGTTTATCTTTCAGATCTGCATCACGCAATATTGGTAGAAGGTTAGGGTTGAAGAGATAGCTGTATTTTTCGCCGCGATCAAAGAACCACACCATAAATGAAACATTCCGACTGTCATAGCCACCACGAGTTGATTTAGCAACCCGCTCCTTCATGACATCGTGTGTCTCCTTATCCATCTGTTGCTCCAACTTCTCATCCTCGTCACCGCTGAATTCTGCTGCCTCTGCACTTGCAGCCCACACAAACAGGCTGAACCAAAAGACGCATAGAATTTTGTGCAATGGTGTTGTGTATTTCATCCGTAAATAGTTTGATGGAGGTGGAGCTGGCGTGAGCACCCTTGCCAAATAACATAGAAGGGATTTGAAACACTGCCAAACTGGCTGAATGGCAAGTGTAATAAATTTCACAGAGGTAGCGATGGAGATATCAAATGCGATTAGAAATAGGTTTGGCGGCGTTGGATCGGGCGTAAAAAGTATCGCCGCTAAAGCGATGATATTATTTTTGACGTATACAAATACGGATAGGATGGCAAGCGTAGCAAAATCCACTGCAGTAGCGATGTAGATGCCGACCGACATGATGAAAAGGAAGAGCACACTGGGAGGTAGGATGCAACACATGAAGATGAAATTAATAAGAGGGTCGCAACTGCTTGTGCCTTCATCACTCAGCCACCATTTATCATGTAGTACCTCATTGTTATTGCTTGACCAAGGATCGGCAGAACTAGACCCAGGCCAGGATTGGTGTGCTGCTCGTGGAGACGACTGCGTTGATGACGACTGTTGGAGTATTAGCGCCTTTTATGCCAAAGACATCGTGGGATTGTAGGCGGAAACGGATTCATATTTAGAAGTATAAGCAGAAATAGAGTAAATTGCCACCAGCAGGATGAATTGCCCTTGCTCTGTGTTTGAGCCCTCTCTCTCTCCCTACTGGTCTACCGGTGCAGTGTGGGAGTGTCTGTGATCGTGCTCACTTGTGCTACTGCTATTCGTACTGGTGTGATTGGTTGTTATTGAAGGCATGGTCTAAGATACAAACAGACAATAATGTTGCATATCTGTATTCTAACGTAGGAATAGGTAGAAACCAGTATGAACAGCCAACCAGCCCCAGCCATTATTTCAGTAATAGCGATCAAATCGGTGATACCTGTACTGTACCCGTATGTTGAAACAGTGGGACAACTTGTCTTGCGATTCTCAAATAGTTCTCTAACAAAAGCGTCGACCACAGAGAACGCTAACAAAACCAACAAAACGCTAGTAACCGCTCTCATCTTGGATCGGCACTATTTGGTGATCAGAGGACAATTTGTCCCGCTATTTTGAATGACCGTATGTAGAATCAGTACCGTTGTCGCACAAATGTAGCTTATGTCAAA
Organism: Bacterosira constricta; assembly: GCA_037356235.1. Classification (NCBI taxonomy): domain Eukaryota; phylum Bacillariophyta; class Thalassiosirophyceae; order Thalassiosirales; family Thalassiosiraceae; genus Bacterosira; species Bacterosira constricta. Next base: position 5,659 of record JAZGVS010000513.1, read on the forward strand.
ATCCGTCCTATGTATACTAGATCCTTTATGGAAATACGATATCGGTCCTATTCTAAAATTATTATCGAGGTACTATGATATTCCTAGGAGTATAGTAAGTAGTTCCCCTCTACTCTACAATCTTCTACAATAGTGATGACTACATGATTAGTTTATTGTGCGTTGTCTAAACTGTCGCAAAAACAGCAAACAACACAACCAACCTGAACCACGAACCACCCACACGTACCTACGCACAACAACATTTTGAGCATCATCCGATGGCGATGAGATGCCGATGATCCGTTGCAAACCACATTCACAGGAACCCAACCAACAATAGAAAAGGTGCGCCTCTCTTTCATACTATTCGCTGCACGCGCAACGCGGCAAAAGCACATCACGCGGCGATTTCTGTTCGAAAATTCACGGGTCTCATCAACGAATAGAGGAACATATTGGTAGCGGGCGCTTTATTTCCCAAAATTTGAGGAGCTAATACATACCAAGCATTAGTACTACAATGGGGAAGAATAAATCCAAATCGGCCAAGAAAAAGACAGCCGCCGCCGCAGCTTCTCGCGGCGTCGTAGGTCCAGACTACATCCAAGTGCTCACAGGAAGTATCGCCTCCAAATCAATAACTCTCATACTCTGTGGCGAATCACATCATGATGCCATTGACATCACACGCGCTGGCGGTGGTAAGGTCAAGGAGGGGTGGGTACCTACTGATCTTTTCGAGCTGACGGGTGAGATGGTGGGAAAGTGGGGAGGCATTGAAGATGTTCCTGTAGACGAAAGCGACAATAACGACAATACGATTATTCGCATCAAGTGTGGTATTTGCAAACGCAACAATAAATTACTGCCATTGGGGAAAGCCAAAGAATGGGGACGTGAAGTGGGCCATGAAGAAATAGATTACATTGAACCTGGTCATGAAATGGCATTACTGTGGGCCCCATCCAAGGACAATGGTGGGGCGAAGGGCAAATCATTTCTCGTTGAATTGTTTCTTGATGAATCAGAAAATGGAGAAGAAGACAAGTCAAGATCACATTTTCCATCGGATGTGGTAGACTTGTTGGATAGCATGTCGAATGCAGCTAAACATATGAGAGGAATAAAATCCCTATCGAAGGCTGTGCAAGATATGAAGAGTGGCGCAACGCTGCCTGGCTTTACGAATGAGACATCAAATCACACCCTTCTCTCATGGAGTGACTTGGATACTGAGGCACAATTCCAACTAACCAATGGCAGTCTGTATCATTCGATGGTAGCACCCGAGAAAGGGATGTGAAGAGGGCATTTGCCATGTCTGAATATTTGATAGTGCCCATGCCGGGTGGGTGTTAAAACTGCTGAGCAGCGCAAAGCAGGCAAGAACAGTAGTGCCATCATCAGCTATGCTGAGACGTCACTCAAACTTGGCTGAAGTAGCAGAGCGTTGGATGTTATTGGTCATGCTAATCGTGTTAATAGGTAGGTGATGAACATTAATGTCATTGTATTGCTACTTGTTGCTATTCGTTCGGTGGCTGTTGCCACGTCGACGGCTAACTGCTTGACGGTTCGTCCATCATCCGTACTCGTCAGTAATGACGGGAACAATATGAATCCCAGATTCTAGCACACCCTTGCACGGCATTACTACTGGCTGATTCTTTGCCCCAAAAATTTGAAAATAAAATAAAAGATCTTTCCAAAAAAGTTACCCACAGAGTAGTTTGTCTGCTTTGTTGTTGTTTCCCGATGTCCTCCTCAATTCCAGGTATCCTCCTCAATTGCACCATCATAGTTGCATTTTTGTTATTTAAATACCTCATCAAGTTATGTACCCCATGGCACACAGCAGCACCCTTGGAAGTGTTGCAATGTTTTTTTGTTTTCGCATCAAAGTTGTTGGTTGGTGGTACCAAACGGACTTTCCCGAATGGAATGATACAACTTATTGACGTTTTGTTTGCGTCTGCTGTTGGCGATGGCAAACGGACTTTCCCGATTGGAATGCCATTACTCTTGCTTGACTCGATGTCGGTGGTTGGTTCTATTGATGATGGTGAGGTCCCCCCACCCTTGGACGCGGACCTGCCTTGAAAAGATGGGCGAGCGTTGTCGCTGATGAGCGGAGACGTTGGGCAATACTCCCCAATGTACATGCCTGATAGAGCATGGCTGGGCTTGCCGGATTTGTCGTTGCGGCGATCGACTTGGCCGTGGTTGGGCGGCAGCTGGCTTCCGTTGCTGTTTGCTCTTCGTGGGGCTTTGTCTTTGGAGTAGCGCTGCCCTATGCGCTCTGGAAGATTGGGCAATACGCCCCATGGCACATGCGTGACGGAGCATGGATGGGCTTGCCGGGTTTGTCGTTGCGGCGATGTCGACTTGACCGTGTTGTTGCGGGAGTTTTTTGTTTACGCGGGCGCTCCGGCGCCGCCGCGGAGAAATGTTCATCACTATTAGAACCGCTGAGCAGCTCAAAGCAGGCAAGAACAGTACCGTCATCAGCTATGCTGAGACGTCACTCAAACTAGGCAGAAGTAGCAGAGCGTTGGATGTAATTGGTCATACTAATCGTGTTAATAGTTAGGTGATGAACATTAATGTCATTGTATTGCTACTTGTTGCTATTTGTTTGGTGGCCGTCGCCACGGCGATGGCTAACTGCTTGACGGTTCGTCCGTCATCCGTAGTCGTCAGTAATGACGGGAACAATATGAATCCCAGATTCTAGCAGACCCGATGAAGGCCTCAACGAAATTTCCATCCTCCACCTGTACAATCACATCATGGATCGTTTCGCAAACATCACCCAAACCAAAATTGATGCCAATCTCGCCAGTTTCAATGAAGGCATCGACCCAAGCAAGACGATGGCGATGTACACCAGAAAGCAAGAGATCTGTCAAGAAACTGCCAACGACGCCGACGTTCCAATCACCGAGGCAACTTTGGTCACCACAGGTACCAAGCACGCAGTGGCTACGGGCGGAATGGATCAACCTTGGAAGAAATGCGACAAGGCCCAGCTCAGCGCACATGGTCAAATTGGAAGACGCATTGGACTGCAGCTTTTCAAGACAAGCATTAGCTTGTAAAACTCACAGGCATTGCATTCAACGGAACGACAAACAACGCGCAGGAAATCAATCATATCGGCGACAAGATGGTATCAGCTTTGGACAATCTCGCAAATGCGGCCGTTCAAAATAATGACATCTTCGAGCAGCTCATCAATTCCAACAAGACGCCCACCAAAGCCATCAGCAACCAGCAAGATGAGATCAAGAAACTGCTGTCAATCATCACCGCTCTCTCCGTCAATGGAGGTGTAGGGGGAATAGGCAGAGGAAGAAAGGGACCTCCCAGCGGAGGAGGCAAGAACATTCCTTGGGATCCAGTCGGATACTGTTGGACCTGTAGTAACTCGATATAGACTTAGACGAGTTGTTGTTGTTTATCCAAATCTAATAGTATGAGCTATAACTATTTCCAAACATAGCTCTGCAAGACTAGAAATGGTTCCTCTTTAACAGTCACGTTTCCAGTCATGCTGTAGTACGTACACCTACTACANACACGGCACCAGCCTTGCATGTTGTTTTGGAATCGTCCATACCACCATGGGAAGTGGAGCTGTGCCGAGAGCTGGTGCCAGATTTTGATTATACCGAGGCTGCGGACTGTATACGCTGCCAATCAGAAGATTCTGAGGAATCAGAAATGGATGCCTACGACCCTGCCTCGGACGGGTTTGGATCGTACATGGATTTTCTCTTCCGGAGGCTTGTGCGGATCGAGCGGTCTCGGCATGGCGATAGCAACAAAACTGGTGGGGGTAGCAAATTTTTGCATTGCGTAGACTGTAGAGACTTGGGATGTGAGCACTCGTGTGTGGAGGCGTCCCTACATAAAGATTGGATTGACTTATTGGAGCCAAAAGAGAAAGAGAAACTACTTGGCTCTTCTGGAATTGATGCTACCCATGCACACCACAAAGATGGAAGGTGTCTACCGGACTGGAGTCACTCGCCGGAAGAGTCTAAACTGGATCAGCTGCGGAGTAGTGGTGTACTTAAAAATGATGACGTGGATGATCAAGACAGTGCAACGGATGATGGCAATGATCTCATAACCTTTCCATCGATGGAATGCTTTTTCGGCCAGAATACGGACATTCTCTACTATACCCCGAACTGCCATATCGCCTACGCCCCTTTCCTTGGTAAATGCGTACAATCCTTTGATAAATGGAACGCATTCTTCTCGACCCTATTCTTTGGCGGAACAGTTCATGATGCCTTATCCATGTTGGACCTGTCAAGCAGCACTTCCCCATATTTGCACATACGAAGCCCTATCATGAAATTCTGGAATGCAGAAACGGGAGAATACGAATGGCGCAAAAGAGAGAACGAAGAGCATGACCTAACATTGTCGCTGCTACCAATAAAATCTTTTCTCAAAGCGAGGGGGAGCGGTCCAGCTAGGACTTGGTGCTCCGACATTTTTGCTTCACTGTTGGAATGTGACTGTCAGGAGTTGAGAGATATGGCCAATCATACTCGCCAGTGGGTGCTAGGTGACATTGAAAAACATTGTTTTGACCCCAAAGGAAGCGATGACGAAATCGGTGGAGGTGAATGGTTTCTTGCATATCTTCGGCAATGCCATCGAGATATATACGATGATATTGACCGCAGCGATTGTGCTGCATTGCTTCGCAAACGGTCTGTTATGGGTGAAACTAATGTTAAGCACAAAATTGGAGACATCACTATTCCCAGCTGCAAAGAAGGCTTTCAGTTGATCACTCAAGAATTGTTACGCATCGAGAACATCTCAGAGAGACCCAGTTTGGATAAAAAGGCTGAAGTCATGGCCAAGATCTTAATCGACATCTACATGAACAAATTGGTTGATGCTTCCACCATGATCAAAATGGGTCAAATTATACAGCAGGAGACAAAGAAAAATATTGTCATCGTGTGTTACATGGGCTCAGTTCACACTAGGGCGGTATGCGATTTCTTTACACAGCCCAAGTATGGTTTCAAGAAGAAGATCTTTTGTGGCAAACAAGACTGGGACGAAGAAGAAGGAAGGATTATGCACCTTCCTTCGGAGCTTTGGGACGTGAAAACTTTATTCAAATAAGACTCTAGATACACAATAAATCTTGAGGCCATATTTGCCATCTTTTTCCGTTAGAGCTCCTTTGATATTTGTTGCGTAAGCATCACATGCGTTAGCTGAACATAGCATGTGGAAAGTTTGTTTCTTGTATCTGGCTCTGTTATCGAGTAAGGGTACAGCTGTAGATGATACTTATATATATATCAGAATGCATACTTGTACATATTATCATGCACTGGAAAATCTTAGGCTTCTAACAATTTAGTTTCTTGTTATGTTCATTATATATTTGCATCCATGCAAGCATAAAAGTCAGGTTTGGTAAACACCTTTCTCATTATCCTAAACACATTATCCCTTGATCCCTGTGGATAAAATTCAGGTGCTATCTTCCGAAGTTCCCCCAATCGATGAAGTGGTATTGTGGGGAAGTCATGATGCTCACAATGGTAGTTCGTACCGAGAGTCAAAAGCGAATACCATCTTCCAGCATATGTCGAGGATGAGGGGGTGCAATTTCCCTTATCTGGATCAATATTGGAACCATGATTGGTCACAAACATGGCACAAGCCGGATGAGGCGGGATCGACCAGAGAGTTTCGGACAGATACAAAAACAGCATGGACTTCCAACCTGCCAATGCCCACAATAGCCCACGAACCATAACAGCACACCGGCAGTATTTGGCACATTCATCATGAAATCGTTGTGGCTTATTCGGAAAGAAATAGTTTCTCCCGGTGATGGCAACTACCAAATCATTGACGATGAGCATAAATCGTTCATACATGAATGATGTAGCGAAGGCAAGTGCATTTCGTATTGGATGGCCATCCTTCCAAGCATTGAAACCCGTTTTGCTTATTGACATGGTTATATCCTTGCCTCCAATAGTAAATGTTGGGCCCACTTCACCTTTTAGTTTCATCCGATGCGCCACAAACAGCACATCACCATCTTCGAAATCTGTTTTGTCTGAATCGAATAATTGCTTTAATGATGCTGCTTGCGCATCCCCCAATGATTTATGATGAGTCAAATGTCCATATTGGAGATAAAGATAATATCCAAACGCAGATGGCATGGAACCCCAAAATAGAAGCGAGTCTTGCATTTTTTTGCGTTTGATCCCCAAGAACTTTTGTTGCCGTTTCTTCAACAAAGAGCCATGTAGGAGGTCATGTAATATCTGCAGTGTCCACAAGGAGAAAATGGAACCCGGAAATAATGCAAGTAGCGCCACTTGAGCTGGATGCAATCTTCCACTAAAGACGGAGAGTGCAAACAAGGATGCGTTGGATAGAAAAAGAAGCGACAACGCAAGAGCGTGGCTACTGGAATCGCGTTCCAATGGAACTATTTTATCACCATATTTTTGGATCATTTGGCGTCGTCGATCTTTGTGCCATTGTGCTGCAGGCGAGGATATTGGGTTCGCACGATCTGTTGTTGGTGTATCGTGCAATGGCGATGATGGTGGGGACGATGCGTCTCGGGAATCTTCAAGATCGAGGGCAGCGTGAACCCGCGCAGCCTCAGTGTGGATTTTATTTTTCAAAGGTTCTGTCTCAATTACATCAACATCAACAGCTGCACTGGACGAAGACCTCAGTGTTGTGATGTAGGTTGCTGGTCGACCTATCCTGAGCGGCAGAGGTGCATAGCAGTGAACTATTGGAATTGAATATGATAACGAAGATAAGGCGATGGTCGTAAGGAGAATGCTCCCAAGGGAGGTTGGCCGTCGTCGGAGGATCATAGCAGTGGTGGTGGCGGTCATGGTCATGATGTGGTTGTTGTTGCGTTCTGGTTCTGTTGTTTTGATAGGTTTTGATGTTTGGTGATTTGGGAAGATCGCGTTCTGCCCTTGGATCTTCTGCCCCCGTCAAATCGTACGGCTGGACTATGATTTTGTATGTATGGTAAGGGCAGGACTCGCTTTTTGCATTGCAATGTACAATACACCCCCTAAAAACCCAAGTATCACCATTCCAACTATACAATATCCATTCAATACCTCTTGAAAATGTATCCTGATACTTGGTTGGTTGCAACCTTGCCATGTGCCGTTGATTGGCAGTCGGCGGGCTGGGACTGGGAATACGGCGGCGCGGGGACCAGTTGTAAGGTGAGTTTTGATGCATGTCGATATCATGACGATGGTCTAACCATGGCCATCTCTGCCTCAATAATATACCATTAACATTGCGCCCACGACCATTTGATCGTCTGTGTGTTCGAATTCATCCATGATCGATAGACGACCGGCGGGTTGATATCTAGAGCTGGTATAACAGCGACGCCACAGTAGTCAAAGTCAAAATGGAAGACGGGTGCATGGATCGACGCAAATTGATGGAAACAATCATGTGAGACCATGGCAATTTCGACGACAGCACAGCAATGGAGTGGCGCCTACCACCAGGCCAATGACAGGATAAAACCTACACGACATTCCTTGACAATTGGTAGGGTAATGAACCCAATATTTGGAACTTTTTTAATTTTGATATATGACATTTTTTTGTTCAGGAACCCTTCATGTGCCTATTTAGAACTCCACAAAAATAATGAAAAAAATAATTGACCTCTACCCTCCAAAAACGGCCGCTAAAGTTGGATTTTTTGTTTTGTTAGCGGTTTTTGTTAGTGATTTTATGAACACTAACTGTTTACCAAGTATACTGACCAAAATATACTATTTTCTTGTTGCATAATCATTCACATGGGTGCTAATAGCTTGAAAAAGTTTGGAGAAGAAAAAAAATGACCCCTACCCTACCAAAATGACCACTCGAGTGAAATTTTCAGTTTGTTAGCAGCTCTTGTTAGTGATTTTCCCATAACTAACTGTTTGCCTTGTAAACTGACTAAAATAACATACACATGTTGTTGAATTTATACCAATACATAAACCTCTTACTCTGTATTCAATTTGTAAAAATATAAATATCTACTGGAGACCAGAAAAGAACTTCGCCAAGGTCCCTTCACTAGCCAATAATGCCGGCAAAATAACAACAGTGAACACTGTCTCTATATCTAAGTGCGCAATGACGCACCAAACATGTTTCTGATGCTACCATTACCACCATGAATGCTAGCTCACATTCACAGGTTACCAATGCACCACTGTAGAAGCTAATGGAGGTCCTTTAACCACCATTAGATATGTCCACAGTAGTGCACACTTTTCTACCGTGCCGTGAGTCTGTGCTACAATATCAAATTCAAAACCAGAGCATGTCATGCCCGGAAGTATACAGACACAGCAGTAGGAAGAAGTTGAACCTTACTGCTATTTGTTTCAGTTTGAGCTGCAGATACTGCTAAT
>JAZGVS010000514.1:0-14080 GCA_037356235.1 Bacterosira constricta
CATGACGAATGTATCGGATAGCTTCGAATCTGCTACCATTGGGAGGATATGATGGTATATCTTGTTTCAATAAAACGATGGAGCGTAGCTCAAACTGCATCCGCAGCCCTCCGAACTAAACGTAGTGTCATTTCTCTATCCTTGAGTATATAACTTTGATACCACAAATTAGTTTTACCCTCAGTTGCCTCAGCAACCTGTTCAATCGACCGAGTAGCATGCTGACTCAACCCAAAAAGAGTACCGACCCTTCCACAAGCTCGTGCAGATGCACATTCTCCCTCCTCATCGCAAAGGGCGTGTACTCCAGCTGGCGATATGAATACTGGCATTGAGAGATGCTGTCCAAAGAGTGTGGTTGCGGTGGAAATTGATCCTATTGGTTTCATCACTCGAGGACGGAGATACCAACTTTTGAATGATGCCTCCTGCAATACAAAAAAATGGATATGAAAGGTTAGATATCATCTGATAAAGAATTTGTAGTTCGTCGGCATGTAAGATATCAATCTCTTATCCGAGCAGTACTCACATTTTCAGAAAGAGTTTGCTCATCATCAGTTCCAGATGCAAGATATTCATAGAGGGGTTTGGGAAGGATCGAACGCGCAGCAAGCTGGTAGTCGGTGGAGTTGCATATTTTGATGCCAGCATTATTATTTTTCATCTCACTCATTATTTCGAAGCAATATTGTGAATGGGCTGTTTGTTGGTGGCTACTGATAATTTTCTAATGCATCAACTTTGCGAAGGGAACATTCGTGTCATCACATTGGTATGTGATACGTGATGGCAATGGGCGGGGAGCCTAGGGGTCGAGGGACGCCGTGATAGCCAGACAGGCTGTGATAAGAACAGGAAGAAGGATGAGAATGCGGTGGTATCGTGGAGGACGACGCAGAGGGTGAAATGTGAAACGGGATGCTGCTGGAGGAGGATGTTTGGTTGAGGTTGAGGCGCGGTGATGCTTGTTGGGTTGTGATAGGTTGTGATGTGGTCTGTGAGCTGTGAGGGCTGACTTCCGATGGCTTCTCTTCACTTTTTTCTTATTTGCAGCAAACACAGAAAGACACAAGATAAAGAGAATGCACTTGACAAGGGACCAACCGTTCTTTGTTTTACAAGCCCCAATTAATTCTTTGCTTTTGTTATTCAATAATGGCAGCATCTGATTCACTCAATTGAAAGTCATCTCAACCATGTAAATAGTGCATTTTGAAGTGATGGGATCAAATATTTGTGAACAGACTTCTATTAATAATATTTACTCTGATGGAGCGGCAGATTTCTTATCATTAGCCTCAACCAAAGCAGTCAAGGCCATATCTCCCTCTGACTTATCACGAACGTATCCAGAAAGAGCAAATGTAGTGGTCTCTCCAGTGTAAAGGCCTGTCACGGCATCAACATTGGCAACATTAAGTTGGACTGATCCGTGATCTTTGGCACGGATGAGTCTGCTGGTCCACGAGCACTTGCGTGGGATATAAAGATCGACGTTTTCTCCGTTCTCGTTCTGCATGATTGTGCTTTTGGTAATTGACAAGAGCTGGGCTGAATTAAAAGTGGAAAATGAGGAAAGAGATTTTTCGTGAGATAATGATGACGACAGCACGCCGGATGAAACCCACAACACCAGAGCATTCCTATCAACTGGACAGAGACATCATCGCCCGAAGCTATGAGAGGATGATTTGAGTGTAGACCCAAAAGGACTTCCCAGTCCACACGCATCTCAACGAACTCATCAGCCATGACGAAGAGTTCAAAGCCCAAAACCCACGACGACGCCTCATTGCCGATATCAGCCCTCCACCAAGATAAATATTTGCGTCATCACTAGTTGCCGAGCATGCTAGAGCGCCGCCAAGGCCGCTGCCGCCGCAGTTCATTACCGCCATGGTCATCTTCTTACCGTCGGTCTTTGCGGTTGTGGCCGGTGAAGGTTGAGGAGACTTACCACCTTACTATCGACGTACGTAGGGAAGTACCAATTTTACGTCGCGTAATAAATAGCGACAGAAAGGCGATATAATTTAGCGATATGTCGTCCCTGTCATTTTTCTTTTGTTACGCGATTCTTGCGTATTGTACAATACGTCTTCTCGCTTATGCTCTCGCTTGAACTTCATACAAAGAGAGGCTCTCTCTGTTCACTCATTTACAACGCCAAAACGAGTGTTTCCTTCAACCCCTATTGGATCAATTGATGAATCGTTGAGGGGGAAGGGTGGAGATATTATGAGTATGCTATTTCAATTCGTGATTTTAGGGCTCAATTATGGAGTGGGTATTTAGAGATAGTCAAACTATTGGCTTTCATCTAAAATTAAATACTAGTGTTGTTCATTTAGAGGTTTAAAGCATGCGTCATTTGCTAACAAGAGAAGCCTCGTTCTTCTTGACTGATTCGTTTTTGCAGTAATCTAGTATGGAAGAAACTTCCTCCATCATAGAATGAGCCCAATTTTTGTCCATGTCTCCAGCTTTTCCTATAGTATCCTCAACTTGATTGAGATAGGCAATGGCTTTAGAAAATTCATTGAGGCGTGCCATGAAGTCACCAAGTGCTAAATATGCTGCGGCCAAGTTAATTCCATTATCGCAGCCAGCTTTGACACATTTCCCTTCGAGAGCTATGGATGTTTCGAATGCTTTGATCATAGTTTCTGCTGCTTCTTCAGCAGGAGGAAGAAGGTGAGCCTTTCTAGTGCGCATGGCATACTTGTGCCGAGTTAGGATTGTCATACCGTAATGATAATGTGCTCGTGCATCTGCTGGGTTGAGTAACGAGGAGAGTTTCAACGATTCGACTCCTTCGCATATCTCTTCCCACCGTTCATCCGACGGATCATTCATGTCTCCTTGCATAGAATGAACACCAAGCCAGTAGGGAATTTCACTGTTGGTCGGGTCATTTTCTCTGGCAAGTTTCATACAAGGAATGAGGTCGTCTCTCTGTAATTCTTTTGCAATTGATTGAAGCCTCATAGCTCTCTCTATCCTCCAAGTGTTTTCCCTCTTCGACGCCATCTCAGGTTGTCGAGCTGATAAGAAAATGACAAGAATGTCTCTCACGCCACTAGTTGTAGGAGCACCTGCATGCCTTTGAGTAGTTTTGTGGATAATTGCATGCCCCGGAGCTATTGGGCGTTGGATGTATTCGCCATCTCCTTCTGTAAGTGCTTCCAGGAATGTGCCGCCTTTGGTATGAAACAAATATAGATGATGAGTTGGGGTCCCAGAAAACTCAGAAATAGTTGCAAAAGCTCTTACCTCCAGTAAAACCATTCTCATCGTCATCTTTGTGTGCATTGAGAGCAATGTTGACAGAATATATCCCTCCGTCCTGGTGCTACAGTGGGTGTAGAATATGTTTCATAATTAGTCTGGATAAAAGGACTCAGTAATCTGAAATATAATGAATCAATTGGGCCCTTACCAAAGGCTGCGATGCCCCCATGCGTCCAGCGGCTTTTGCCGTGTCACCATTGTAACGGACGAATATTGAATCATATACACACAAAGACCCCAGTGGAGGCTCGTCTCCATCTGAACCTTTGTCTTGGGCGAATGCAGCCCTTACAACTGGGTAGACTTTCTCTTGCATAATCTGGTCCATCCTAGCTTTTAGAATAGGGTCCGCAGCACATAGGTCATCAAGGTGCAGTTCAGAGTTGCCTATGGAAGGAAGAAGCTGGTGAGCAATTTTAAGATCAACGGCACCAACAAAGGAAATTTCGATGAGTTTTCATACCTTCATATTGCATTGTATAGCGACTTGTCTGGATTCCAGCAGCCAGCGCAAAGCGTCTGTCGGCAGCACTTCGTAACATGTCAATATCTTCGGCCTCAAACACTGGCGCGTCTCCTACTGTTCTCGCAGCTACATTGCGTCTTCCTCCTTTGTTTTCGACAGTAATCCACTCATGGCTGGGTATATTTTGCAACTGGATACTGGTGTCCTCAACAGCAAGTCCTGAGCGTATGCTGCCACATTCAGCCCATCGATCAAGAGCATCCAGCGCCTTTTCAAATTCTCCCAGCTTGCAATGCGTATCAGCCAGTCCATTTAAGAAAATTGCCAAGTCTTGGATGCCATTCACTCCCACCTTGACAGCAGCACTCTCTAATTCAGCACTTCGCTTCAATGCTTCAGCAACCTGAGCGAGATCAGCTTGATTTATCCCAACGACATCATGCTGACCATTTTCTTCCAATCTCAGACGTTTTTCGCAGTCCATCTTTTTTCCGATCGCAGTGGCCAACTGGAAATGAATTCGAGCGTCAGTTGGACAAAGCACTGCGGCTCTTTTCAGATGAAACACGGCTTTATTGACATCACTCAGTCTTTGATTCAAATCATACTGATAGTCAGGATTGTCCATTCGTGCAATGTAATCAAACCCTAACCACAGATGGTTTTCGAAATCATCCACATCAAGGATACCTGCTAACGTGAGGTACCGCACACGATCATCACGAAACCGTGCATAACTTCTTAATCTGTAGGATCTTTCTTCAGATGGAGCCTCTGGAATGCCAACGTCCGGGGTGCTATCCGTAGTATCCGCCATGATATTCTTTGTAGTCAAAACCAAACGTAGAGCATAATGTCTAGCACTTTCAGCAGCCTTCAAAATGTGTGTCCTCGATGAGCAATCCACAGAAGTATCACTCTTTTGTTCTAAATAATGAATGTTTGACGGAACAGTGATTGCTGCAGTGCGCTCCATGGATCGATGGACGACCACTTGGCCAGGCGAGAGAGGTCCCACAAGTGTTTCGTTTGGTTGCGAATTGCTTTTACCAGCCAACGATTCTAGATACAGAGCTCCCATCACAGAACTTTCACCAATCTGATCCTCATTTCCAAGGTCTATATGAACTACAAATAGTCCGGCATCACGCTCAAATGTTGTCATTGTTGCCTTGGCACCAAGGTATCCCCCTCCTGCAAATACTGATGCAGATGTGACAGTCAGCACTGGAGATCCATCCTTGTTGGGATCGAATGTGCTTTGACTCTCGATTCCAGAACTGCTTGTGAGAGTAAATGCATCATGATTTGGCCAACCTGAACGAACCAATGGATATACACTTTTTGCCAATGCATCATTTAGATCATTCTTCCACCCAATATCTCCCCCAGCTCCAGTGGATAGAAGTTCGTCGAGGTCAACCCTCTCAACCCCCAGAGCCCCATTCGCTGTTTCTCTTTTTCCCACAAGATAACTTTGTGCCGCCGACCGAATCGCTTGTACTGTATCATCTGATAAAACTTGAGTGACAGGCGATTGGTACGATTCCCTTTGCTCGCCATCTTGCATTGTTCCACCCCCCGTATCATTGGCCGCTGTAGTGGTTTCTGTTGCAAGATAGGGGCAGAGCTGGGTGGCTTCATTATAATGATTTTCATCAATGGCCTTCAACATGGATGCGTATGATACTTGAGATGTTTCTGTTTCTGCTGTAGGTGATCCATCAGCAACTTCCGCGTGTAGAAAAGAAGAATATGATCGATGCGCAACTGATCCCCCACAGTTGGAAAGACAGCCATCATTATGTCGTCTCGAGAGAAGACTTCCATCAAAGTGGTGGACCGGAGCAAACGCGAAAGAACGTTGTTGAGCTGCCTGCAACCATAGTAGTGCCACAGATGTAACTAATGACACGGAATGATGGTGCCTTCCAGAATAAACACTGGTACTCTTCATGCTGCCGTTTTTCTCTACCATTCTGTCTCTTTTTGTCCCTACGATTTCCTCGCCAATGGATGGTAGGTAGGTGTCAGTGTCAGCGTCTTCGAAACTATCGTGCTAAATAATTTTCATCTGCTGCTTGTGCTGGGAGCTGGGATCTGGGGGATGGACCGACCCAAAGATACCTAGAGAGGTACACTTCAATCGAATCAAGCCAACGGCTACCGAAAATGCATCCACCTCTACGTAGGAATAATACAAAATGCAAGACGCTTGTTCCAAATGGACCGAGCTTCCGTGACCTGTCCGTGGTGTGACGATCTTGCCGATCTTGCCGATCTTGCCGATGACGTTGATCGCGCGACCCCCCAGTCCCGAGAGGTTGAATTTGTAGAAAAGGAGGGAGCATCACAAAGATCGCGAATCGCGACTGGATCTAAGACTCCGACCAACTCCGACTGGATCTTCGGGAGAAGATGCGTCGCCGAGGAGCGAGGAGCGAGGAGCGAGGCACTTGCCGCCGCCGCGGCCGGAACGCCGGAACTATGGGACATCATCACTACCATCACCATCACTTTTCACAATACCCAATTCAACTTTCAACCTGCTTTCAACCAGAGCGAATCATTTTACCTCCGCTCCTATCCGATCAACATCATATTTGACAAACAACTAAGTGCAAGATGAATACTGCGGGTTGCCTAAAGCGAGCTGCATTGCTCCGTTCCATCCCACGCCGACATTCCTCTTCGGTACTTCCACAAGCTTTCGTTGCTCGGCAAAGTGCCGCATTTCCATCAACGAACCCATCAACTCCATTCTTCCAGGGCAATGCGCCATCACATCGATGGCTGTCCTCCGACAGCAGCAAAGTCGAAGTAACAAAAACGTCACCCTTTGCCATCAAGAAAAAGCCAAAGATGCCACCGCCAGAATTTTCCTACACACCCCTCTTCGACGCCGCTCCCGACACCACCACGGTCTATCGTCAAATCCTCCCATCATCCGCTGTCGACACAATAACCCTACCCGATGGAACATCCATGCTGCGCGTACCCGCTGAAGCACTGCGCACTCTATCATCCACGGCATTCTCCGACGTTGCCCATCTCTTACGCCCAGCACACCTCGGACAACTTGCCAAAATTTTGGATGATCCAGAGGCATCCGACAACGATCGTTTCGTGGCCATGGAATTGCTCAAAAATGCCAATATTGCATCCGGTAGAATATTACCAGGATGTCAAGATACCGGCACGGCGATTGTCATGGGAAAGCGAGGGCATTTGGTATTGACGGATGGAAATGATGAGGAGTACTTGTCTGGTGGGGCATACGATGCCTACACAAAGCTGAATTTGCGGTACAGTCAGGTTGCTCCAGTATCCATGTTTGAGGAGAAGAATACTGGAACGAATTTACCAGCGCAAGTGGATGTATTGGGCGCCAAGGGCGATGAGTATAACTTTCTTTTCATTGCCAAGGGTGGTGGATCTGCGAACAAAACGTTTCTCTACCAACAGACCAAGGCTCTTTTGAACACTGGCAGTTTAGAAGCATTTTTGGAGGAGAAGATTAAGACTATTGGCACATCGGCCTGTCCTCCTTACCATTTGGCAGTGGTCATTGGAGGGCTGAGTGCTGAACAAAATCTAAAGACTGTCAAACTTGCATCGACCAAGTATTATGACACACTTCCAACAGCGGGAGATCCCAATCTAAGCGGTCGTGCCTTTCGAGATGTGGAATGGGAGAATCACATTTTGGAGATTACTAGAAACTTGGGCATAGGCGCACAGTTCGGGGGTAAATATTTCTGCCATGATGTCCGTGTCATTCGTCTTCCGAGGCATGGAGCCAGTTGTCCCGTGGGCATTGGCGTGTCTTGTAGTGCTGATAGACAGGTGAAAGGAAAGATTACCAAGGATGGTGTTTTCATTGAACAGTTGGAGACAGATGTGAGCAAATATTTGCCAGAGGTGACGGATGAACATTTGGGTGGATCTGATTCTGCAGCAGATGAAGAAGTAGTGAAGATTGATTTGAACATGTCAATGGATGACCTTCGTGCAAAATTGTCAACATATAAAGTACGCACTCGTCTCAGCTTGTCCGGAACAATCGTCGTTGCACGTGACATTGCTCATGCAAAAATGCTGGAAAAGATTGAATCTGGAGAAGGCCTACCGCAATATGCTAAGGACCACATCATATACTACGCCGGACCAGCCAAAACACCAGAGGGATATGCTTCAGGATCGTTTGGTCCAACCACTGCCGGACGAATGGATGCCTACGTTGGTAAATTCATGCAAAATGGAGGCTCATTTGTCACTCTTGCGAAAGGCAATCGATCTCGTCAGGTAACTACCGCATGCAAAAAGTATGGAGGGTTTTACCTGGGCAGTATCGGCGGTCCTGCGGCGATATTGGCCAAGAATTGTATTAAGAATGTAGAGGTGCTGGATAATGAGGAGGACGGTATGGAGGCAGTTTGGAAGATAGACGTGGAAAATTTCCCGGCATTCATTGTTGTTGATGACAAAGGAGATGATTTTTTCAAGGAGTGGCTTGGTTAGACAATATTGAGGCATCCAGCTTCATTCAATAAAATTATTTGTTAGGGTTAGGGTTATGAAACATTATTTACATGAGTGTGCATCCACCGTTCAAAGATCTGATGTCAAATTGAGCTTGATGAGCTGGTAACATTTCGACCTCAACACCTCCTGCGCCACCAAAAATCAGCTTGTCCCTTCCGAGGTCGACTAGACAGTTATATTTTCGCATTTGGTCAAGCCCAATAATCACAAGTGGGTCATTAACATCTAACACAGTAAAGTCCATTAAAAACTCCACATGGCCAATGCCAAAAGTACACACAACGTTCCGTATCCGTCCTGATATCCTTGCTCGTCCTACTCCAGCCGCAACTCCCTGGTACCGTTTATCCAATCGATTCGTCAGACCAAGTTGGGTAACCAGTGGCATGGAAAGAACAGAACATTGGGCACCGGTGTCCACCAACATTTCCACTGTAATCGAACCAATAGTGCACGGAATTAGGCACATATGAGAAGATGGTGATGGTCTGGCAGCAAATGGATTGTTAAATTGTGAAGAAGACGAAACGTTTGGCATTGGGGAGGGTGCTGCTCTGCTGTTGCTCGTTCCATTGTGTGACGGAGTACTTTGTGCAGGCACCGATGAAACTAATTGTCTACCACGAAGGTAGCAGCTCTCGCAACAATCAACATTGCACTGTAAGCAACTCCACACAGGATTTCCTCCCCGAATTTGCTTGTGGCAACCATTGCATGTGACACGTTGTGAATTTGAGGCTTGGAAAAGTTCAAGTCCATGTTTCCCTGGACAGTTTGGGGCGCTAGTATGGTGCTGTGCAGCAATAGCTGGTGAGGTTGTCATGTGCGTATTATGTGAATGCGAGTGCAGTTCGCTATCTGCGATTGCCCTCGCGATGGCAGCATCATTTTCTGTGCTGCCCTTTGCATCACTATCACTATTGAATGCATTGTTTCTCATTGTGGTTATTTACAGCTTGATCCCCACAAATTGACTTATTTGCTACGCCGAAAACCAAAACTGATTCAAGCAGTTTTGTGGGGGAGTTTGATATTATGAGAGGGCGCCGCGAGAAGAAGAATACTGCAGCGATTGCGATTAAGTATCTAATCACTCGGGGGTGATCGTCTCCTCGGGAGGTGGAAATGACTGGGTAAGTTGGGTGTTCTGTCGTGCATCGTGCATTCGACCGTGTGCATCTCTTGTCTCCTCGTGCATCGTGCACTATCGTGCCATGCTACTTCATATGCACTAGATATTGTGCGATATGTGTACTGCTTAAAAATTATTCTTGCACTTTCTTCCACCTATTAACAATATGTATGCACTTCTGCACTAAAGCATGACATTTGAGCTACTTCTATCTTTTATCTACCAGAGATAAAATCGATTCGTAGATGCACAGTAAGTACAGCCTGCTATCCTCTCTCTAGAGGAGTGTGACGTATTATTTACCTTTCATGCTTTTAGATCCAGCTATTAATAGAGGGTTAAAATGAAGTTGACAATGCTTGCTTCGAATTTCTACCCTCGCATTTGGATTATCTGTTATTGTACACAATATGTGCTAATCAAATCAAATCTTGATCTTAAACACATCATATGAAACAAGCAGCAGCGCTGCTCCAAAGCTTCGCACTAAGTTTGGCCCTATGCCTAAATAAAAGCCCCGAGCGCCTTCTGTGGCTATTATTCTGCGAAAACAATCAAATGAATTGCTGTACAATCTTTCTTCCTTTGGCAGACCTGCTTGCATCATTAATCTCCGCCTAATTGAGTCAATAGGATAGCACACTGTCCCTGCAACAATACTTACAATTTGAGCTGCTAAATATCGCTCTCCCATTGTTAGACCTGACGAAGAGATGCTTCTGGCATCTTCAGAAGTCCTTGTCTGGGGTATATTGTTTCTGTCAGCATGTGCCATTCTATTTTTTCCATTTGTAATGTGAAAGTCTCCAATTGATATTTGATGACCTCTTCGATGCAATATCTCAGTTTTCACAGCATCATATCCTCCCAAATGTAAGGCCCTGTACAAAACAACCCCTGCCAGTGCAATCCCATATCCTTGATACAGCCCCCTCCACCCATCTATTCTTAAAATACTCAAGCATACATCCCTCGTTCCGCCAGGGTATAACCTAGGAGCATCCGCTGTTCCTCTACCAATATCCATTGCCAACCGGGTCCGAACAAATTCGACAGGATATAGTACCGTTGTCACTGTTCCTCCTGCAAGACCACCAGATAAAAATGAAGATAAAATTGCTCTTCTCTTTTGTCGCGTATCATGATCACGATTGGAAGGCAGTCGAAGGCTCCAAACCAGGAAGGGAGAGATGGCTCTTTTATACCAGTCCATGAAGAGGAAGTTCATGGCAGAAGTTCCACCTTGTCGGATCACATTTGGTGTGTTGCCTACAGCAAAATAGAGAGTTTAATAGAAATTTTACGCAACAGCAAAATATAGAATATTGATACGATACCACAATGTGGCTTGCTTACCTCTCCAAAACGCCAGAATACCTTGATCTCGATAAACACGCTGTGCAACCTCCCATGCGCCATATTTTCTCCTTCTTTCAGTCGATAATATTGATGTGTTGCCAGCCGTTGACGCAGTTGGAACCGAAAACTGAAGTTGCATCAACAATTTTATGCGCTCTACTGGCGCCACGGCGGTCTTGGCGATGGCGCCTGCGCATGCTCCTGCAACAGCATCTTTAGCAGGTGTTTGGCGTTTCGTAGCGGATGACAGTGGTGATGGCGCCGTTTTTACTTTGGATTCAGGTGCTGGTGAGCACCTCTCTGAATGCATCGGGGAAACTGGCAACGCCGATGGCGACGGTGGTGCTGCTTGGTTCATCTTGCGATTTTTTTTACGAGAATGGATCAAACGTCATCGACATCGACGAGGGCGTGCAGGTGCAGTTGAACCTGAGTTGAACAATGATTTTAGCTGGATTTTAGTGCTGTTGTTGTTGTGGGTGGTGGAGGATGATGGTGGGTTGGTGGGGATAATGTGGATACCCCAGCTAGATATCTACCTACGTACTTTTTTTTATGTACGACACTGTACATATTCCAACGTAGGTCACCTGACACCTCCTGACTCCTGACACTCTGAGATCTGAAGATTGAAGAGCTAGATACTGCTAGATAAACAGGCTTCTTGACCTGCCATCGCCATGCATGCCAAACAAAATATCTAAACAGATCTAGACCATGGTTGCAGTTGCACAAAATCGTTTGGGAAAATGGTGCGGGTATATAACAACTTCGTCCTACTCCAAGCATTCATTTATATTATTTTTATTCTAGTTGCAGCACCAGAGGTTCGATCCGACGAAAGTAACACATGCAGCGAGGATGCATCAAGCTGCAGCGAGGTAGATATTCATGATAAAACCAATGATGAAGCCGTTTCGAGCCCTTTTCAATTCATGCGGGCGTTCTCCAAGCTTGGGACTAGCTGGAATCATGTGCTTAAAGGTATGTTTGGGGGTGGGGGCGGTATTATTTCAAGAAATCTTTTTGTCACTGATTACAAATAATTACACATCTGCATTCGTATTTGTTTCTAATTTTGAATCTTTTTGAATCATGATCCTAGAATATATATCGGTAGTCAAAGGAGCTGATGGTATTGACCTAAAAGGAGATACATACGCGCAAGAAATGGATGGGGGATTGAAACTATTGCAGTCGATGGTTCAAGAGGCAGCATCGGCGTCAAAAGATGATGAGGTGGCTTGGTCATTCCGTACAACACCATTGGCTGACTTTGGAAAGACGATTGATGATGTTTTGCTTGCCTTCTTACGATGGTCTGTAATTGATAACAATTCTTCACGCGATAACAAGTCTTGTCCATTGGTAGGGGGTGTCAATGATTATCCTTCATCTTCTGAAAAGCAGGAAATCAACGTGTCCAAGGCCTTTCGACGATTGGCCTCGTACATTCAGTGGATGCAAAGTGTTGATTCTGACCTGCTGGATCCACCCCTTACATACAAATCTATTTCTCCGTCGCTCGCAACATTTTCCATCCATGTCACGCATGACTCC
This sequence comes from Bacterosira constricta, assembly GCA_037356235.1. Lineage (NCBI taxonomy): Eukaryota > Bacillariophyta > Thalassiosirophyceae > Thalassiosirales > Thalassiosiraceae > Bacterosira > Bacterosira constricta. The sequence continues at coordinate 12,357 of JAZGVS010000514.1, forward strand.
TGTGAGCGTCTCGTATGGTGGGTCAATCTCGGTAAAACTAATATGAGTACTTTCAAATCTCAAGCGCCTCGAGAGACGATACGACTGTTTGTTTGGGTCGCTCACTTGTTGTTTTTAGATGAGGGAGCACAGACAAAAGGGTTGGTTGTTGTAGACGATATGGCGGAGATTTCATTCTGGAATTATATGACAATGGTGAGTTTGTTATTAGAGAGATGATATTCATAATGATACAATGAGGTACAATACCATTTGCATATTATTATTCAGATGCAACATTTTGCTTTATTGAAGAATTTCTCTCTCATTCTGTTTGCTGCTTCAACATATCAATTTAGTTACCAATACAAGTGGGAATATCAGTCGATCGATTTTTGATATCTGTAACTCCGTTAAAAGCGAAAAATGTCGTGTTGATGCATCTGCCAAACTGGGCAGAAATAGGTTACGGTTTATTGAGTTGGTTCTTGACTGCAAAAATGAAGGGCCGGGTAACGATTGTGTCAAAAGGGGAGGAGATGGAAGCCCTTGAGATGGTTGTAGGAGGTTCAAACTTCATTCCTGCAGAATTTGGAACCTTCGAAGGAGAAGTGAAAACGGATATCATTGCACAATATCGTGGTTGATAGTCTAGTCCAACGTGGTTTTATGTATGTTTGACTTGTGTTTTGGGCAATCAAGGCACCTGCGAGAATTGTACTGAAAGTTCCTCATTTGATCTGAGAGTTATGGAGCTACACTTAAGGGGAGGTTGGCTCAATTTTACCGGGAGTCAAAGCAACGACAGAGTGCAATAATACCGGAAATTTTATTTGATTTAGGCACTGCTACAATAATGAATAATACAGACACTTACTTGTTTGCACTTATCCCTATCTCTCCGATTTCTGCATCAAATGTCTTTCAATAACTCGCCGATGACCTTTCTTCATGAAGGATAAATCTTCCACCAACAACTCCTCCTCAATAAATGCCACTGAATCAAATCCATCATCGACGAAACTCTGTGAATATTCAGTCAGATCTTCTTGGTTCAAGTGTGGAAGATGCTGTAAGAGCCAATTTGCAATAACTTTATTTGCATCACCCCCTGGGAAAGGTTCATGCTTATGCTTCGATGGATTAGATACTACTTTGTGTGATGATATTTCTGGAGAAACAATTCTTGACTGTTTCTCTTGTTGCTTCATTTTTATTTGTGTGTGGTAATACTCCATTTGTTCAACCTGATCTAACCCGTCGCGATAGGCGAAGAGTGCTTCCCGACTTCTCAAATGCAAATGAGCACTTGCGTGAAATCCATCTTTGACCACTCTAAAGTATGTGACACGTTGATTTGAATCAGGGATTTTTTGCGCGCTACGAATGCATCGTCTGAAAAGAGCACGAACCGACGCTCTGTTGACCGTGTTGGTGGCGGCGGCAGCGGCGTTGTGCTGCATTAAATATCAAATTGTTCGATCGTAGTAGGTTTGATACGATTTTCCGATTGTTTGTGATTGTGAATGTGATGTTTGTGTTTGTGATTCTTGTAGATTCTTGTGATTATTATTATTTGTGCGGCTTCTTGTGGCGATGGATTAGCGAGTATCCAGTCGCCAGACGGCGCGCCAGGGGACGTCGCCGATTCCCATCGTTGCATAGCGCTATGTAGCGTTGAGAGATCATTATTTTACGCTCGATGTGGCGGCTACCATGACGGTTGTTTTGCATGGATTAGCCTC
>JAZGVS010000515.1:0-14122 GCA_037356235.1 Bacterosira constricta
GTCTCCAGGTCGACGTGTCTCTGCCATGAGAAGGAGGGGGGACAGGTGTCTTCGCATTTGTCGCACACGGACTATCTTGCAGTATAAAAAACTCCGGGTCACGAGTGTCACGAGCGCCGAAACTGATGCGTTGTGATTTTTTCCGTTTGGTCATGTCTAACGGAAATAAACAGCGTTGGGTCTTTCCTGGTCTTTGTGACGGCATCAGGGGAACAGATATACCGTGCATTACTTATGACCGCAAATGTGTCGGAATGACTGCTCTCATACTGAATTCCTAACAACAAAATCATTAGAGTCACCAAATGATGACTGCTGCTGGCATCCTGGATTCACCAACAAATAATGCTTCTGGCCAACGCCTCCAAAGAATATCTTTGTGTCATACTCCTAATCTACTAATTCCTACTTAGGAAATCTTTTACATCCGCCCCGCCAATGCTCAGATGAACGAAGATGAACTGGAACACCTACGATCTACGATAGGTATCTAGAGAGGTACGGATTCAGCCGCCAACAGAATCATAATTTTCATTCACCTCCAACCTCCAACCGAAAGACCAACACGCCTTTCAGTCTCGCCTATTCATCCCATTCTTACTTCCTTAACTCCTGAACTACCACACAATGTCCGATCAATCTCACGCTGGAAAAATGTCTGAACAATCTCACGCTGGCAAAATTGCTCTCATCACCGGAATTACTGGACAAGATGGATCCTATTTGACAGAATTTCTGTTGTCCAAGGGTTACACGGTAAGTTACCTTACTGATATTGATGACTCAATCAGATGAAGAACAACGTATTCAATAGACAGGCGATTGGGCGTCGAAAAGAGATATTGACTAGAGATCTGTGGAATTGAATTAATTGGGTTCCATAGGGAGTTACATCCTCTGGCATTCTGCAGTCAGTTGCGATTATGTCTCTGATTTCTGGGCGCTGTATTATCAGTTGATGATGCAAGTTATTGACAAACGAATTACGCGTGCATCAGGCCGTCCTTTTCAGCTCGAGAACACTCTCTGTCTCTTTGATATCTCGCCGTCTGAAATAAACAATTACATCTCAGAAATTCGGGCGCACGCTCGGTGTCTGTCAAACACAACAATACAACAACGACTCCCTAAATCAGCGTCTTTTGAGTGTTGGATTATTGCTAGCTGACTCTACTAATGATAGATGCTGGTTCGATCCATGGGCTGGAGTGTTTGTTGCCTGATATATAGAGCGAGATCTCTCGCTTCGCGTCAGATATGTGTGCATGGTGGACAACTGGACAACGAATACCTGCATCGTTCTATCGCAATATCAACAAATTTCTAGCCAGTTCACTCACTTTCATTTCTTGTCTCCTCATTTACAACCAACTACAGGTCCATGGTATCATCCGTCGTTCTTCCTCATTCAACACTGGCCGTATCGATCACATCTACCGTGACCGCCACGACACTGGAGTCAAGCTTTTCCTCCACTACGGTGATTTGTGTGATGCTACCAACCTTATCACTATCATCGCCAATGTCAAGCCTGATGAGATTTACAACTTGGGTGCCATGAGTCACGTCAAGGTTTCTTTCGATATGCCCGAGGTGAGAGAGGATTTGTTTTGTTGTATTAATTTTCATCTTTTTATGACTTTTTCTCCCCATTTACTGACTAAAAAATCAATCTTCATATTTTTCCATCACTTACAGTACACGGCTGACTGCGACGGTGTTGGTGTCCTCCGTATGCTCGATGCCATTCGCGCTTGTGGACTCGAGAAATCCACCCGTTTCTACCAAGCATCCACTTCTGAATTATACGGAAAAGTACAGGAAGTTCCCCAATCTGAAACCACCCCCTTCTACCCCCGTTCTCCCTACGCTGTGGCCAAGCAATATGCTTTCTGGATTTTGGTCAACTACCGTGAAGCCTATGGCATGCACTTGACCAATGGAATTCTTTTCAACCACGAGTCCCCTCGTCGTGGAGCTACCTTCGTCACACGTAAGATCACCATTGCCGTCGCACGTATCAGTGAAGGATTGGACAAATGCCTCTACCTTGGTAACATCGATGCCAAGCGTGATTGGGGACATGCCCGTGACTATGTCAAGGGTATGTGGTTGATGCTTCAGTATGACATTGCTGACGATTACGTCTTGGCCACTGGAGAGACCCACACCGTGAGGGAATTTGTGGAGAAGTCATTCGCCCATGTTGACATTACCATCAAGTGGAAGGGTGAATTTGGTACCGTTGATGAGGTTGGAGTGGATGCCGCTGATGAATCACGGGTGTTGGTCCGAATTGATCCCCGTTACTTCCGCCCAACAGAGGTCGAACTTCTTCTAGGAGACCCCACCAAAGCCAAGAAGATTCTTGGATGGGAGGCAGAGTTGGGCTTCACGGGACTTGTAGCGGATATGATGAAATCAGATTTGGCAATGGTGAGGGGAGAGGCAATCGACCCAGAGGCTCCCAGACCTTAATTTGGTTCTGTACTTACCATCTCCAGATAACTTCATCTTCTCGAGCGGGTACAAGGTACTAAGATGTGGGGTGCCATCCTGTAAGCTGCCCCCATGTCCCTACATTGTTCAGCATTAATAAATTACAAAAAATACCGTTTTGATGTCACAATTTCATTTTGAAAGAGTCCCATTCAAAAGCAAAGTCATTATTCACAGTACCGAACATTTCATGTTCATTCAAGTATGTACAACAAGCGCTGTTCAAGAATGAAGTGAATGTTTTGTCAATGGTGGACTGGAGCATTATTTCTCAACCATCAATTCTTTGAAATCGAATATTGCAATTCATTGAGGTGCGTTCATAGATGAGTTAGAATCAGATTGAGTCCGTCAACCATGGACTCATCCCCTCACCCCCCCACATACACGCAACACCAAACAGAAAGCACATGTAGCCGAAGTACATCATTTATACCTTCAGATGGATAAAGAGCTCAATAGGATATCTAAATACTCCTTGCAACAAAGAAATGATAGCACTGTATTGTGTGATTAAAAAGTTTATTATTTCTGTTATGAAAAAACAATATCTAGAGCGCTCCCCAATCATTTCACAGTTGATCATCAATGGAATAACAATATCATGACTCTTTGCCAGTTTCTATTTATCAGCTTTCAAGACAAGAGACTCTACTGCTTTCATTATCAAAAGCTCAAACAATTTTATCTCCTTTGGCTTGAGATATACAACACTTTTCAATACATCAAAGAGAAACAGGACGATATGAGTGTATTGGAAGAGAAGAATCGAAGAACATGAATAGTAGGACAGGGCTAGGAAGATAGACATTTTTTTGAAAAAAAACTTACCATTATTGCCACGAATAAAACAGTCACCATACTTTGACTTTAACTGTCCATCCACGTATTCTTCTGTCTGTTCCATTGCAATATTCATGTAGCCATCCAAGCAAGCAAGTACACCTACAATGAATCCATTTGCAAATAATTAATAAACAGCCAGAGATAAATGAGGTAAGATATCATTTATACAACCAGTTGTTGAATTTTGTTTTGCATCTTGCTTACCCCGGTAATCAGTTCCTGAATTGAGGCGAACATTAACCGGTCTTCCAAGTACAGCTTTCAAAAAGTCAGATGGGGATCGCTTGTTTTGTTCAGTCTCCTAAAGAAAGAATGGACAAAAAGTAATGAGAGGGATACTACAATATTCAATATAAATAAACATATTCATTTTGAATAGACAGATAGGCCTGCAATAGTTAAAACACTCTTTTTACTCCAGGTAAAATGATGGCGGGCTGCCATCGCCAATCGCCACTTCATCATGACTTTTCCTGCGGGCCGATATCAACGATCCGAACACGCTGAATTCATCACTCCATTACCACATACCTTCTCAGGTGCCTTGGTGGCATCGTCTGTTGCAGCGGATGACATGGTCTAATGGAGATGGTGATCAATAGGTTCCGTTTGGTTCGTTTTTTCAATAATGTTGTGAAGGCTGGGAGCTGGGAGAGGCGGGATAAGGAGGGTAATCAAAGATTTGCACTATAAAAGAGTTGCACTAGAAATAATGCCGCACCATAAAATTGGCGGGATGATAGGATAAATAAAATTGCGCTCATCTAATTATTCCTACACTAAAGTGCCAATTCATGGGCAGAGAAGAGTGATATACTCGTGACTGATCGAGTCAGTCATCCACGACTCGCCATTGCCACCCCATGTAACATGTAACTCGACAATCAACAAGCAACAACAACAACCACCAACAACAACAAGCAAACAACGTCACCTCCGCTTCATCCATCCCAACTTGCTGGCCGATCGAAGCCACTACCATTCAATTCATCGATAATATATACACTGTCTCACCCTCCCCAGACATTGGTTCAGTCCTCTATCCACTGGAAAGTTTCGATCGGTTTTGACACCGAAACCATCACATCATGTCCTTCCTCGCGGCCCACATCCTCCCCCATCGCCGACAGCTATCCGCTGCCACGGCCCCCGCCCTTTCCACAATAACCACCACAATGGGAACCCCATCATTATCAACCGCAAATGGAAAGTCCAATTTTCATACGTCCACACCCCTCCAGAAACCGGGCTACAAACCTGAGCGCAATAAAAAAATTGGAATCACCCTCGAACAACTTCGGATGGCTGCACGAGGGCAGGGACGGCGGTTGCCCATTTGTCATGATGAGATGGAGAGAGTGATGAATTCTTTGGAGGCTGCCAAATATGAGGTCAGTTTGTGTGTGTGGCACTGGGTAGTGATGATTGGTTTAGGATTGTATTATTTAACTCATACCCTTCCATCTTTTTTATTTTCATTCTTTTTCCATTCTTGAATAGAATCATGCCATTTATAAATATGTCAAGGCGGTGAGTGTTTCCATCCAGTGTTACAGTTCTAGACCTTGGGAATTAATATGTTGCTCACCATAACTTGTCTGGATCCTCTTCTGTTTATCTTTCAGTTCGATGACTGCCACGAAGATTACTTGTTGAATCACAAAGGCAAAGATAAGGTCATGATGCGGGAGTTGAATAAATATTTGGTGCGACCGAGAAAGAAGTGATTGGTGTGCTATTATTTTCTGAGGAATAAGGGATGTTGGCAAAATTGTGCTTAATTAGATTGCTAGAGGAGGCTAGAGGTACGATACGAGATTCGGATGATTTAGAGGGCGTGAAACCTGCAGTGGTGGAACAATGCAGGAAACAAACCTCTGTGCTAATTCGCTATTGTAGATGAAAGAAATGACTGATGTACAGTTGTCATTACTAATCGTGTGATAAAAACCAACTAAATTTTACACCGAAGGAATGTGACAGAAATCTTTGAAGGATCGAAATTTTCAGTTCTCACAATCTATTCCATTGCCAGCCGAGATAAGGGAGAGAAACTGCCTTGAACTGATTCCACTACAATGAGCGGCGAAACAGAACCCACAGCTTCAGAAACCATCCAGTTTGATGTCGGCGGGAAGGTGTTCAAAGTGTCCCGTTCACTCATCGAACAACACTCCGAAACAATGCTTGGACGACTGGTCTCGAAAACGTGGCAAGACGATCCAAACAAACCCGTCTTTATTGACAGGAATGGCCACACCTTCGAGTTCATCTTGGACTGCTTGCGCTACGGAAGCATTACGCTTCCCCTGAATCTGCCGCGATCGAATTTCATTCGCGAGATGGATTTCTATGGAATCTCTATTGACGATAAGGATATCAGCCAAGACTCGTCTTTGGAAGAGCTGGAGCGCCTGAAGCAAAGTGTTGCGACTGCCGAGCTCAACCATGACATGTTCCTGATTGCCGTCCATGCCTATCACCGGTTCATGACAGGGAGCAAAGAATTTTTGATGGATGAAAATAGGGATATTGGACTCAAACGTACTCCATCTGAGTATGTCAAGGATAAGGCGGACGCATCGATGGCATTGGCAGGCTACCTCAAGAAATACTATGGGCTGAACGCATATCGCATCACTTTTTCCAAGACCACGGGAATGAGTTTGATAATGTCGAAGCCCTACTCTTGGTCGAAGCCAGGATCCAATGAGGACAGCAATGCTGCAGAAGAGAGCAACAGTGGTATGTGGTAGGCCCTTTCTATTTCAATTTGAATTCCCCATCTCTATCTAACTGCATCTGTTCTGGTCATTATTTTCATGACGAAGGCCATCAAGACCCCTATGATAGTGTTAAGACCCGTTGGAAACACCGTATTAGTACGAGGAAAGAGTACACTGGAGGTATGTGTAAGGCTGTTCTGCCTCAAATGCTCGATCTCTATCTAACAGTGTGCATCTTCTGATCATTATTTCCATCAAACGAAGTCTACATGTTCGGTACTGGCAGGACGACAGGTACTCCTCCTTCGCCGGGTGTACGCCCTCGCGACGGACATGGGAATGCCTACGCATTTTGAATGATCTCGACTCCTCATCAGAAGACAACTAAAGTCAGGTATCAAGGTGCGCTGTTCTTACAAGAGGTTTAACAGTGTGAGGTGAGATATAATAAAGGTAATCTATCGTACGATGGAGTGGATGAGGAGGTGAAATATTAGTGAGCTAAGTTTTATTAAACCACCAAGTTATGTTTAGAGTTAGAAATAATCCCTATCGCACATTTAGAACATACGGAAGGTCTTCTTTCCGGTCTTGGGGCGCTGAGCCTCATGAGCCACGACGTTGAACTTAACAGTCTTGGCCAAAGGACGGCACTGTCCAATAGTGACAATATCTCCCTCCTTAACACCGAAGCAAGGACTGCAATGGGCATGAATGGTCTTGTGCCTCTTCTCGAAACGACGGTACTTCTTAATGTAGTGAAGGTAATCCCTACGGACAACAACAGTACGCTTCATCTTGGTAGAAGTGACAAGTCCCTTCAAGATCTTACCACGGATGGAAACATTTCCAGTGAAGGGGCACTTCTTGTCGACGTAGTTTCCCTCAATGGCAGCATCGGGGGTCTTGATACCCAAACCGACGTTCTTCACCCAACGCATGGACTTTGCCTTCTTGGCAATGAGAGCGCGTTTACGGGCGACGAAGATGGCATCCTGGGATTGGTATGCATTTTCGTGCTCTATCGTGAGCCGCCACCACACGATAATTGAGCAATTGATGTGTTGTTACATCATCAATATGGAACAGAATAGGTTAGATATAGAATGAAGTAAAAGGAACTGGTGATGTAAAATACGAAGGATACTTCTGGGGGAATTTGTAATGTTCGGTTGGGTGTCAGCTTCACTTGCTCAGCAGCACATCCTCCCAAAACCAAAACATGAAAGTTAAACACCCTGTATTTCCTCACACGTCAATAATTGTTTGGTAAACTCACGATCGCACTCCTTGTATTCCTTAGCTACGCGAGGCATTTTGAATATTTATGAATCCTGTGATTTGATGAAATAGAAGGACAGATTAATTAGAAATCATTATCAGTGATGCAATTAATAATAATTGAACGACAACCGCCAACCACACATAGCTCAGCCAAGATCGCCTTGCCTACGATTTTTCCGCAGCATCGCAGCCTGTGGCTGTATGCCACCGAGCGGTGCTACCAGGTTAGGGCACATCAATCAACTACACTCATCTCCATGGTTTCCTCACCTTCCGTACCCTTACAAATTATTGTGTTGTTAGGAGTTAGGTTTGGTGGTGGTGGTTGAGATTAGCGATGAAGTATGAATAATTTTCGTAGAATATTCAGTAACCCAATTTAGCGATCCAGTAAAGGGTAACTTACGTCAATATCCCCTCTTTATTTCCTGCTCACTCCCCCCTTTTTGGCAAGTCCCCTTTCTTTCGCAACGGAGGAATAAGATAAGATTTAGTCCAGATTTAGTCGACATAGGAACTCTATCTAGAAGGCCTTTGAGAAATTGATATAATCGATGGACAGACGTATCGTACGAACACGACTACCTGCAGAATTCAGTGACTCCAAACAACAATGAAAATCCGGGCACCATCTTTGACTTCAATAGCGATCATCCCCTTGTTTGTCTCTTTGCGTGCTCTTTCAACTGAAATCCCCCCGACCGTTCTCGTGCCTTGTCTTTCTCCCACGTTATGGAACCTTTCTACAACAACAACAACAGTTCAGGAGCCTACAACAATGCCTCGTCTCATCCCAATCATGCGAACAATCCCAATTTGAACAATGCGTCGTCTGTCCAACAGGCTGCAGTCCCGCCACCTAACATGTCCGCTGGGCAACCCGCCGTGGCTGCAGGAAGTGGCATCCCTGCACCTGCTGCAGGAGGCTATGCGGCAGGTTATAATCCCCAAACGAATGCGAATAATGCACAGTATCGCATGGCAGCGGCAGCTGGGGCCGGCCGTCCTATTCCGCCGTCGTATGGAGGGCAGCAGTCAGTCCCGCAAATGCAGCAGCAGCAGCAACAGCCCCCACCCTCGAGGCAAGCATCCCAGCAACAGCAAATGTACAATCCCGGAACTGCCGCGAATGGAATGGGATCACCCGTAGCAGCCGCCAATTATGGCGCAGTTCCCAATCCCCTAGGATTGGGCGGCGCGCCGGCCCCCGTGGGCGGGGCTGCTCCAAATCCGGCAGTAGCCATGGGACAATCCAAGACGGAGTTGTTGCGTTCCATGTACCAATCTCGTCAGCAGGTTCGTCCTCCTCCGCAGCCGGCACCGGTGCAGGCTCAGGCTCAACCTCCGCAGCAGCAGGTTGCGCCACAGCAGCAGGCTCAAGCGCAGATGCAGGCGAATTATCGTAGTGCGTCTGGCATGCAGCAGCAGCAGGCTCAGCCACAGCCAGTGCAGCAGGGAATGCAGCAGCATCCCAATACTGCGTATCAGCAGCAGACTACGGCGAGCTATCGACAGGGGGCCATGGCTGCTCAGCCTCAGCAGGGTGTGCAGCAAGTTGCAAATTATCAACAACAGCAGCAGCAGCGTTCGACTCAGCAGCAGCAGGCTCATGCACAAATGTTGCAGCAGCAACAACAGCAACAGAGACTGCAGCAGCAGCAGCGAAGTCAGCAGGTCCAGCAAACAAGTCAGCAGCAAGTCTATCAACAGCAGCAGCAACAGCAACAACAACAACAGCAGTCTAGGGTTACCATGCAGCAGTACGCCCAACAGACACAGCAGCAAGTCCAGCCATCACCAATTCGCACTTCCCAATCTCAACAAGCTCAATCTCGCTCTTCTACCCAGCCATCCTCCCAGCAACAACAACANGCAATTTTGAATGCAGCAGTGGTGGCGAGGCAGAGGGATCGGAGGAATCGGGAGGAGAAGGCGAGATTGTTGCAGCAGCAGGCGCAGCAACAGCAGGCGCAGGGGATGCAAAGGCAGGGTGCGCCGATGCAGCATCCAGGTCAGCAGAGGGCACAGACGCAGCAGCCACAGGAGCAACCGGGGGCCGTGGTCCATCATCCAGGCATGACGAGGACCAATCCAACGTATCCACCAGGGGCTAGTCCCATTGCGTACAATCAGACTGCTGCTCAACAGCAACAACAGCAGACTCAAATCTATCAACAACAGCAGGCCCAACAGCAGCAGGCCCAACAACAGGCAGCTGTTCGACAACAGCAAGCGCAAGCACAAGCCCAACAGCAACAATTAAACCGAGCCAAACAGGCACAAATGACAAAATACCAACGCCAACTCCAAGCACAACAGGTCTCTATAGCGCAACAACGCAAAATCCAAGAAGAGGCCCAGCGCAAAAAACAGCTGGAATTGCAATACAAGCAGGAGCAGCAGATGCGAAAGTTGGCCGAGGAAAAGCGACGAAAGCAGGAGGCGGCCGCCAAGGCAGCAGCAGCGGAGGCACAACGAGTCGCGGCAGAGAGGGCGGCGGCAGCTGCCGCAGCCAAGAGGAGGGAAGTGCTGGTGAATCGAATGCAGGTTTGGGGGCGCACGGGCTTCGGTCTCGTGGTCAAGGGGTGTGCAAAGGGTTTGCCTATGGCGGCACTGCAGCAGCAACAACAGCAGACGAATAAGAATCTGAGTTTGGTGGCGCAGAATGCAGCTTTTAGTAAGGTGGTGTTGAAGCAGTCGACGTGGGGTGGGGCGAGCATGTGTCGGGATGGTGAATCTGCTTTGGTGGGGGCGCTGAAACGACATTTGAAGCGAGAGGGTGAGGTGGCGCCGCAGCCGGAGAATGTCCGGAAAGCAATTGATATGATTCGAAGTCAATTGCGATCGCAGCCCCAATCTCTACTTATGGATGAAATAAAACCGCCATCAAAGGAAGAATTACGGCAAAAACGAAACCTTGCAATCTCCAACAAACTACTCGACACCTCCCGTCCTTCCAACAATACCCTCCTAAAACGCCTAAAGCTCCAACCGAAACGCGAGTCCAAATTCCTCGACAAGCACATTCGCCGTGCTCGTCAAATTACTGCAGATACTCATTCCAAACGGCACAAGGAGTTATTGAAGGCGATTGTTGTGCACCAGAGCGAATTTTACAAATTTCACCGTCTCAAAAAGAATGAGGCGAATAAGATTGCGAGGACTATTAGGGATCAGCTTAAGAAAGCGGAGGTTGCCAAGGAGAAGGAACAAGATGTTGCTGAAAAGGCACGTCTTGCTGCATTGCGATCGAATGACATGGCAGCCTACACTAGCTTACTGGAGGATACCAAGAACGAACGTCTTAAATTCCTTCTGGACAAGACGGATGAATGTATGAATCAAATATCCACCCTCCTAGCCTCCCGCGCAGCAGAAGAAGAGGAAGACATTAAACAGATGGGTGGAGAGGGCACGGTAAAAGCGACATTCACACAAGATTTCAAGCAGGGGGATAATTATTATGAGACGGCGCATGTGAAGAGCGAGCAGGTGCGGCAGCCAGGGATACTTGTTGGGGGGGATTTGAAGGAGTATCAGTTGGGTGGATTGCAGTGGATGGTTAGTTTGTATAACAATCGGTTGAATGGGATTTTGGCGGATGAGATGGGATTGGGTGAGTTGTTGCGTGTCATGGTACTTTTTTGTCATTGTTCGCCTCGGTGTATTATCATTGATACTAACACTTATCTTGTTCTGACTTTATGCACCTCCCAGGTAAAACAATCCAAACCATAGCATTACTAGCCTACCTCATTGAAGTCAAACAAAACCTCGGCCCATACCTCGTCATCGTCCCCCTCTCCACACTCTCCAACTGGACCAACGAATTCGCCAAATGGCTACCAGCCGCCACCACTGTCTGCTACAAGGGCACCCCTCAACAACGCAAACAATTATTCCGCGAGGAGGTTGCCGATGGACACTTCAACGTGCTCTTAACAACGTACGAATTTGTAATTCGTGACAAGGGCACTTTGAAGAAAATTGCTTGGCAGTATGCCATTGTGGATGAGGGGCATCGTATGAAGAACAATCAATCCAAGTTTGCGGTTACACTTGGTACACAGTATAATACGAGAAGGAGGGTGCTGTTGACGGGTACACCTTTGCAGAATAATTTACCAGAGCTGTGGGCTTTGTTGAACTTTTTATTGCCGGCCATTTTCAATTCGGCAGAGACGTTTGATGATTGGTGAGTTGTTCCTTATGGCATGTTGCATTTGGCATTTGCATGCCAATGAATGGTTATCAAATAATGGAATCGGTCCACTTGAAGCTTAATTACACACCTCTTACACATTGATTTGTCGTTTTTCGCTTCTTCTTTTCCCTCTTCTTCTAGGTTCAACAAGCCCTTCGCATCGTTTGGAAAGGCCTCCTCCGGTGATAATGCGGACGAGGACGAATTACTTTCTAATGAGGAACGCATGCTTATCATCCATCGTCTGCACGAACTTCTCCGTCCCTTCATGCTCCGACGTGTCAAGAGTGAAGTTCTCGATCAGCTTCCCCAGAAGGTTGAGAAAGTCATCCGCTGCGAGTTATCTTCATGGCAAAAGGAACTGTATAAACAAATTAGTCACAAGATTGCGGGAGAGGCTGCAACGAAGAATTTTAACCGTGGATTGAACAATGTAGTCATGCAGCTGCGCAAGGTATGCAACCATCCCTACTTATTCTCCCAGGATGGATATCATATTAATGAGGATATCATTCGCACGTCTGGGAAAGTGGAACTGCTGGATAGAATGCTTCCCAAGCTCAAAGCCGCTGGGCATCGCGTGCTCATGTTTACGCAAATGACCAAGATGATGCCCATACTTGAAGATTACTTTGCGTATCGGGGATTTACGTCAATGCGACTTGATGGGTCCACCACAGCGGATGAGCGCGAGAAGCGCATGTACATGTTTAATGCGCCTGACTCGCCTTACTTCATTTTTCTGCTGTCAACACGGGCCGGAGGTCTTGGTCTGAACTTGGCAACAGCGGACACTGTCATCATTTTTGATAGGTAAGAGTCTATCAGCGCTAGGTTTCAACGAGAAAAGCGAATCCCATCCCCTAACTTACATTTGTATTCGCTGCTTCATCCTCTTATACACACCCTTTTGCAGTGACTGGAATCCAATGATGGATTTGCAGGCCCAAGATCGAGCTCACAGGATTGGTCAGAGGAAGGATGTCCGAGTCTTTCGCATAATTACTCAATCACCCGTGGAGGAAAAAATATTGAGCCGTGCCACAGAAAAGTTGCAAATGAATGAACTTGTTGTAGAAGCGGGCAAGTTTGACAAAAGTGGCCAAGACAAGGAGGACAATAGCCTAGAAAGGTTGAAGATGATGGAACTGCTTCTGACTGACTTTGATCAGAATCAGAAAGAGCAAGGTGCTGCTACATCAGAAGAGGACTTCGAGAAGGACACCGAGGATGGGGAAGAAGAAGATAACAAGGACCTTCTCAATGAAATTATTTGCACCAATGATGATGACTACAAGCTGTATTGCAAAATGGATATGGATGGGATTACTGCTCCGGCTTTGTACTCTGATGTTAATGATTGTCCTGATTGGGTCCGCTACCCCAATGGCAAACCTGAAGAAGGAGAGGAGCTTATTGATATTAACAATCCTGAGCATCTTGGGAAGCGCCGTGCCGCTGCAGGAGATAAAATGTATGATGACGGCTTGACAGAAAAGCAGTTTTGTCGCATGATGGATAACCAAGCCACAGAAGAGGAAAATGGCAAGAAGAAAAGGAAGAAGAAGCGTAACCGCAATGCTGTTGATCCTTCCCTAATCCTTGAAAATGATGGTGGTGGAAGGAAACGAAGCAAAACAAAACACCCTGAGCTAGGCATTGGTTCTTCCTCGATGCCCAAGCCGCCGTCCAAGGGCTTATTCGGCCGTGGTGGTGGTGGTGGTACTGGGAGTGGAGAAATTACCGCCGCCATGTATGATAGGCTCATTAGCGTCACAAGATCCATCATTTACTATAAGGAGAAGGGCACGAAGCGAAAATTGTCTGACATATTTTTGGAGAAGCCTTGTCCGCGGACTTATGCAGACTACTACCAGGTGGTTGATACTCCTATTGGAATGAACGACATCCTTCGAAAGTGCCGTGCAAAGCTGTACTCGACCATAAATGACTTCCGAGCTGATTGGAACCAACTTTTCAAGAACGCCTTGACCTACAATGGAAAAGGCTCATGGATTGTTGTTGATGGCGAGGTTCTCAAGGGAGAATTGGATCGGCTTTTGGACAAGAATGCTCTCAGCGCCAGTGCTGCAGCATCAAAGAAACCCGTGCGCATCAAACTGTCACTTAAGATGGGCAAAAAGAAGAAGGAAACAAAGGACAGCAGCAGCAATGAAAATGTCACACCTACTCCTGACGCCGTGAGCAAGAGTCTTGACTCGGGCGATGAGTCTGACTCGAGCAGTGATGGTGATTCTGATATTGTTGGCATGGATGAACGTGAAGCATCTTGGTCAAAACGAGGCAAGCGTAGGTGATTATGATGGAGCAGGGGAGGCAAAAGGAGTGGCAATAATTTTGAGTTGCATATGGATGCCGTATTTGTATTGCAATTATTCATTTTTCATTACCCAAACGAAATGACTATAACAGATTTTAGCATTTTGTGATCAGTAAAAATAACTTATCTACACCGTAAACTGGATTTTGTGCAGCAGGGAACAGAATCTAGACTTGATCAAGGCAGGCACCGATCTTGTCATGTAAGCAACGCAAAGGGCTT
>JAZGVS010000516.1:0-14035 GCA_037356235.1 Bacterosira constricta
CCGTGTGGGGGCCTTGCTCTTGATTTTCTTCTTAAGTTTGGAGTACTGATTAGAGAAGACGATGGCACTATTAAATTGGCTGATGACTATGAATCTAAAATTAGTTACATTGATGGTGATGGCAAGATGGTAGATAACATCGATAATCCAAATTGACTGCAGAAGAGATATTTGAGCAAGGTATTGGAGCGGTTAGTCATCATTCCGGGAGACTGGCATGCTGGATTGACAATGGTCCAGTCCATATTCAATATTTTTTGGGATACTTTTTTGGAATCGATCAAGACTAACCTTGGCTGGCATCGTATAAATAAGGATGCTAGGGGTTGCTACTTCCAAACAAGCAGGCTCATCAAGTTTGTCCATGAAGAACTAGTGCCAGTTCTTATGGAATCATTTGTTGCTGATAACCACTCGAACCTATGTGATAAGTTTAAGGAGAATCAGACTGCTCAATTGTTGAACACACTAAAGTCTATTGCTATTCGGAGGTTCTTACTGGTTATGAGTGCTACTCTATTCTAGGTAGCGTGCTAATGTAAGTGTAATATGCTTGACGGGTGCTTCGGCAACCCATGTTCAACGTGTCAGCAGTATTCGGTATGTACTCTGTACGTAGATACTCTTGAGTCCCGCGGGACCGCTATTCAGGGCAGTGGGGACGATCGGATATATCCGTTGTGGAGAGTTCCAACATCTTCACCTGTCCCAATTTTGTCAACTTCTGGTACTTTTTCCTCCCCAATCTCATTGAATTCATCCAAACCCTTGACATCATTATCCTGGAAGTCAACATATACCTCCTCACTGGCATTGGTATGGTCATTGATGAATTGCTCTGCCATTTCTATATTTTTCTGCTGGCTTTCATTTTCATAGTCAATGGTCCCTTCAGGCTCAATGTGTTTTCTTGCTTCTGTTTTTTTTAGCTGATCCTCTGTTCCAGTAGGTAATGCTTTGTTTTTTTATCAATCAAGTCAATAGAATCGGAGTCTTCCATCTGATATAGATCAATTTTCTTTTCATTTGCCGGCTTAGAGTTCACTGCCTCCAGGATTTTGACTATGCCATACTGATACTGCAATTTTTCAGAGAGTGGCCCTACTGCTTGAGCACATCTTGTCTGAAGCATTCCGAGGTGTATCTGTAGCTCACATACCCTACTCGTTATTTCTCTCACCTTTGAGCTTGCATCTTCACCTTCACCAATTCCTATCTGGAGGTTGTCAAGTTCATCTTTCAATTGGTCAATGATTTTACTTGTATCTGTCTCTATTAATAAGAATCATTTCATGATCAAGACATCCTAGTTCATATGATATGGCCGGGTTGTACTCACACTGTGTCATTAGGATGGGGAGACTGACATTTCTCATTACTATCATTTCAATGTAGTGTCTGTCTTTTTGTTTTGTGTGGTCAGGGTTTTCCACTCGGGTGGCACCCAATACCCAATACCCCCCCAAAATGGCCTTATTTGGGTATTTGATTGAAATCTGAACTGGGTGGATACAGTTAGACACCCACCCGAAACCCGAAATTTGTACGGTCGTTTGGGGGGGGGATGGGTATCGTTTGGGTAGTGAGTGGCCATGGTTTGAGCATCAAATGTGTACAATTATTGAGATTTCCTACTAAATTAATCATGTAGTCATCTCATCTAAGTGATGTATTCACTATTTTAATTGGTACATGTCCTCTTTCATTAATTTAGTGTGGATGCAGACAACTACTCTTCCTCTTCTTCGTCCTCAACAATAAAGTCCTATGCATTGGCATCTAGACCCAAATCAGTGACAGCGTCAAAACAAATGTCATCATCATCCTTAAAGATACTAATTACTTTTTTCACAATTCCATGAGCCCTTCCCTTAGATATGTGCCGGAAGGGACCGTTCTCGTCTTTGTTTGGTGGAATGGCCCTTGTTGGAGCCTTACAATTAGGACCGAAGGCATATCTTGTCATGGTTAAGAACTCGTTGGGAAGAGAATTGGTTGGGAAGAGAATTTGTTCAGAATGATGTACACAGCAACTTTGTTTGACAGCGCAGCATGGGATGACGGAATGAATGTTGTTGTTTTTGTTTGTGTGTATTGTATTTTGTGGTTTGTCCGTCATCAGCCGTCAAGTGAGTTGTACGTAGGAATTGGTACTCAAATAGAGTACGCATGTACCTGAATCAATAGGCTACCCAAAACCCGATATATTTGTTGATGGGTATGGGTGGTACCCATCAACACCCATCATTCAAAATATTGATCTGGGCAGTACAAATTGCTACCCATCGAAACTCGAAATTTCAAAAACGGTTCAGGTGGAAAACCCTGCTTATGTTAGGGACATCGCTACATCCACAACACAAATCGGACTTATCATATCCAGATCTGCGGCGGAATTAATATTGGATTAATATCAGAACCGAATTAAGTTACCACGTAGGAACAGTATTCGAAACAGTTAAGTCTACAGAGATAAGTCCTTCATATCCAAAATTGGGCTTATTTATCCAACCCAGGCTTATTTTTGGTGGGATTGATATTGAGCCTCCCCGCGTACCAGAGCTCCTCCATCTCGAACCCGCCAGCAGTCATGACACGATCCCTTGAATCACCGGTACCATGATAGATACGAGACTTATGTAGAATGTAGAGGAGAGGTAATTTGTCTTTACGTTCGCGAATGTCGGACGTTCGCGGGATTCCTCCGTACCCCACTCCCACCATCTCCTCCGCTCTCACCCCCTCCCGGCCTTGTCACGACACCCGATGAACATGCAAATTTAGAGAATGAACATGACAAAGTTAGCATAATATGAAGACGAGGATGAGAAAAAATGCCTTCGTGAGGTTTTGGACACGTGACTTACCAAGTTATCACCAGAAGAGCGGACCAATAAGCTCGATGAAACCAACTGAAAACTTCAATATATAAAGTAAAGAAGGTTTTAGTTTTAGGGATTGGGTGAAAAATGTGGGAATGGCTGCGGAAAAATGTGGGATTGGCACGTACCGTGTTTTAGCATTAAATTTAGGATAACTAGGGATTAGAGTGTGGGAACCGGCCTCAAGAAACGGGAAGGGTGAACGCCCATTTCGTGCCATCGCGCCAAGGCAACAGACCCCCACAAGTTATTCCCCAAATCATTAATGCAAATGGCAGGAACGGCGGGAGGAAATGGCGGTCAGACCGCGAACGTCCGACGTTCGTGAACGCAGAAACACAAGTTCAGAGGAGATGTCCGGGGGTGAACTAGTTGAACTGTGACCTCCCTGCTCCCGGTAATCCGAGCCAGTTTTAATAAACCCATGGGTTTATTGGTTTGGATCTTATACTATAGTTTTACATACCTACCAATACCGCTTTGATTCGTACTCCTTCAAGCTATCACGATTTGCGGATCCAAATCTATGAATCTGAGGATCCAAATCTATAGGCCTCAGAAATAGGATTATTACAACTCCGTGATATTTTATCTGGGGCCTGTAGTTTGGACGCTTTCGAGTTGACCAGCAAAACTTCATATACAGTTTTCAGCTGAGGTTTTCAGCCACTTGGTGTGGGTCCTTTCAACTTTTGAAGCTGCTATAGCTCGGCAGTTCAATTCAAATCCCACGTTTGGACGTTGCTCCATTTTGTGTCTATACTTTGAGGTTGATGGTTCAAGACCTTCGTCGAAGTACCGAAGTTAGTGAGCTAGGCCGTAACACGGGCAATCGTCTAACTAGCTTCCTGGACATGGTACCCACTTTCTAATCCCATGATCTGCCAAAAATAGATATACACCTCAGTAACTCATTGCTCTTACACAGAGCAGAAATTTTGCAACTCTGTAATCAAGCAAAATGGGTAAACGATCCTAGCCCTCGCCCTCTACCGATGACAATTAATAACGTTTGTATTTGATTGTTGCATGATGTTTTTGAAGTAGTGGTGGGTGTCCTTGGATGAGGTATGACCCCCCCACTAAGGCACCTGAGGAGGGTACGATGATCAATGCCACAAGGCAGGAATAATGATACTTTTGCCATAAATCCACTCCCCATTGTGGTGGTAGCGGCAGCACCCGTCGTAAATAGACATATCCAAGCGGAGCAAAAATGGTTGGAGGAGGTGGTGGTTATTGAATTAATCATCAATGGAAGAATGGGTGAAAATTCACCCATTTCCTCCATTGTCGTCTGAGGCGGCTGCATTGACGCCGTTGGTGTTGTTGGCACCCCCCTCTGAGCCAGCAGCAAGGTAGAAGGATCATGGTAGGTGTCAATGCCCTCATATTATGAATATGATATGATGGAGGTGCTTGATAGGATGGTTGGTTTGCTGACTCCACATGGGCAGGAAGGTGGCATAATGTAGCCAAAAACAACTCATTCAGCAGGGAATGAGCCGTGTCGTAGCCCATGTTGGTCCAAATTAGCACCACTCTGGCATTCCGCCATGATCCTGATGTCAAGCATCTTGAAACCAGCCACATCATCCACTTTTCAATCAAGCCAGCAGCCGTCGAAGCAGCCAAGGACCTCACCCACTATATCAAAGCCAAAGCAACACACCTTCTTCTAGCCCAGTAAATTACCCAATAGTTTGCCCTCTTCCATCCCAACTACAAGCTCACCAAGAAAAGCTCCCAACTTTAAGCTGAGCACAAATATACCTTCTGCTAGCTCAGTTAATAAGTTTCCCAGTCAATCACCCTCTTCCAGCACAGCTACAAACTCAATTATCAAAGCTCCTACCTTGAAGCCAAGCAGAATTGTGACTTGTGACAAAGACTCCAAGTTTCTCACCTCACCCAGTGTCTCATCAATTAAGTTGAATCGAAACCAATCGTCAACTTTCAAACCAAGCCAGCCACCATCAAAGCAGCTGAGTGTATTGTCCCCTACACCTACATTAAAGCCAACCAACCTACATTTGATCTACTAGCCCAATCAAAGAACTCAAAGTGAGTGACTAATGCTAATGCTTCAGCATTGTTCTATACTCCTTCATTGTATATCCTCTAATCTTAAGTATTTAATGCACTCTATATTCCAAGCAGGTCCCTTTCATAGTGCCGTTGCCTGAAGAAACAAATGTGAGTGAAGAATATTGCCGCTTTGTTTCATAACGCTTCCCTGTCTGTTTCCTAATATTTGATGTATATTACAAGCAGGAGTTCCCTTTAACTATCCTACCCTTGTCAGATGATTGGCTTGATATGCTGAATGATCTGGAGAATAATGATAAAAAGAAGTCCCCAAAGAGTACTAAGGCATATCATAATGAGACCAAGTATTGAAATAAATATACTTAAAAGAATTGAAATGCATTTACTTTAGAAGGAATAAGGCATTGAACGATGTGCAAAAAAATATCAAGTGTTCAGTTTTTTTGTAGATGTAAAAGGCTCAGTGGGATCTGGGCAATAATTTCTTACATGCTGTGGTTTTATAGAACCACTGCCTTTCATCCATTCAACAAGTGACTTAGGCGCAATAGCCATGTTGACAGAAGGAGAGACGCGGCTTCATACTACTTGCATGTGACCGTCTTTGCACAGAGGTTAGCGGGGATGTAGCATCAATGGGCTACCGGCGCGGACTGTGCTGCAATTAATCTAAACACATTATTCAACTAGTATCTATCGATATCATCGTACAATAAAATGTGGCTTTGGGACTCTTTTACAATGCAGAATGTTGGGAAGAATCCAGCCGCTACTGCAAAGCATAAGCCATGCAATCTTCCAGAATCTCATCACCCACTAAGGTGTGATAGTTCCTCTGCATGTATAATGACAATGCACATTAAGATGATTCAGATTTTGAATGTGTATGCCTGGGAGACACCAATCATTGCAATTGTTAATGAATACAAATTTCTTCATGCAATTGACTGATTTAGAGGAGACTGGCATTATCATGTCTATGGGTATGATGACTGACATTGATGCAGTTCCATGAGATACTGGTTTTTAGTGGTTGTCATTGGATGAGTCTAGCATGAGCATATATATGAGTATGATGACTGGTATCAATGCAACTGTGGAAGATACGGATTTTGAGTGGTTGCTGTTGGAGTCTAGCATGAGCACACCAATGAGCTGTCCAGAGTGAAACACCTGATGTTGATACCATTACAGACTATACTGATTTTGAGTGGCCATTGTTGGAGTCTAACATGAGCATGTCCACAAGTAAGATGCCCGGCATTGATACCATCACAGACTATATTGATTTCGAGTGGTCGTTGCTGGAGCCTAGCATAAGCATGCCCATAAGTACAATGTATGACATCAATACCATGACTATGAGGAGTCTAGCATGATATGAGCATGGCAATGAGCATGGATATTAGTACAACAACTATTATTGATACCATTACAGACTATACTGATTTCAAGCGGT
Source organism: Bacterosira constricta (assembly GCA_037356235.1). NCBI lineage: Eukaryota > Bacillariophyta > Thalassiosirophyceae > Thalassiosirales > Thalassiosiraceae > Bacterosira > Bacterosira constricta. The sequence goes on from JAZGVS010000516.1 coordinate 6,391, forward strand.
CATTGTTGGAGGAGTCTAGTATGAGCATGTCCATGAGCATGATAACTGGTATCGATACAGCTTGCAGCAAAGAACCTACAACTACAAGACACTTAATCTCATTCACCAATCAAGGAACTTGACAAAGCACTTATTATGGTAGATACTCCTTTAAAGTGATCATCGTTGGAGGAGTTTAGCATGAGCATATCCATGAGTATGACGGCTGTCATCGATACAGCAATTCCAAACAAATTGCCTAGCGGCAGAGTACCAGCTAGCAATAGTCCTACCTTCACCACATTGAGTGTACCTCACAAATTGCGTTTCCTATATTTATTGAGCCAAGCATTTCACCAACAGTGAATCTAAGCCAGACATCACCAAAGCAGACAAGCTTATCACCCACTATATCAAACCCAAGCAATGCGCCTTCTTCTAGACCAGTCATGTCACCCAGTAGTTTGCCCTCTTCCAGCACAACGACAAGCTTGTCAATCAGAGCTCCCACATTGAAACCACAACCAGATTTGCAACAAGGGATCCAAGTATCCCATCTAGTGTCTCCCCTATTACTACTGTGGTGAAGATGAGCCCAACATCAACTTTCAAGCCAAGTCAGTTGCCATTGAAGCAGCCAAGTGCATTGCTCACTGCATTGAAGCCAATCAACTTACTTTCTCGTAGCACAGTCAAAGAACACAAGGTGAATGGCAAATGGTGCTGTTTTATTTCATAACCCTTCATCTTCAGTGTATCTGATGTGCATTATATTACAAGCAGATTTTAATATTGCCGAAAGAAATCAACGTTAGAGACAATATTCCATTTTTTCATTGTCCTTCCCCGTCCATTTCATAATATTCAATATGCGATGTAAACTACTTTACAAGCAGGAGCTTAGTTGCATAACACCTAGGTGACACCCAGGTGTCACCCCACTCACCCGGGAAACACCTCAAATTTTAGCTCATACATGGTATTGCTAGAGGTGAGTGCGAGGTGTTTTGGCTTTGAAGTGAGTAAAATCCATTCACGTGAGCAATGTGTCGGCTGTTGCCATCCTGGCACCAGACAGACTGCCACCTAGAACTTTTCAGTGGACGAGTAATTGAGCATCAAGCTGGACATCTTAAAAAGTTTTGGCTGGCGTGCTGGTGCCCCTTGGATCCATCTAGATCCAAGCGGTGCCCATGCAGTGTTTGCTCAACCGCCAGCACAACGAAACGATCTGCGCATCATTGACAATGCTAATTTCGTTTCCGTATCACCAATTGCCCTAGTCTATTCCGTTCCCCATCCATCCCCTGTAACCTCTCAGTGATGTGGATTTTTATCATCGCAGTGTCCTCGTTGTTACATCCGTCGACTGTGTCCTCACTCACTTTGGAGTGGTATCATCTGGTGCGGCTTCTTGGTAAGTTTTTTTTCTCCACGCAAATTATTGTTTGCATCTTCTCGGTAGAATTGGAATCCACGCAACTTGCCATACATTTCCCTCTTCATCCACCCACCCCCAAACCATACAGATACAGTCCTTAAATGACGCATCAACCATCGTTCCGTGACTATCCTCGGCTCCCAATTCTTTTGTACCTTGGCAACATAATTAGAGGAAGGAGGCACGTCGGATTTTTTTGCGAATCTTCTCAGTCGAATTGGGAATTCGCGCAACTCACCATACCTTTTTTAATTTCTTCACCCATCCCCTCATCCCATACTCCCCACAACAAAAATAAATTGGTCCTTCCAACACTACCCTCAGCTCCTGCGCTCCTTGGATAATGCCTTCAAGTACTAATAAAAGGTAAGCGAAATTAAGTTTTGCGAATCTTCTCAGTTGAATTGGAAATTCAGTAAACTCATCATACCTTTTTTATTTCTCCACACATCCCCTCATCCCATACATCCCATGACAAAATAAAATGGTTCTTCCAACATTACCCTTGGCTCCTGCACTCCTTGGATAATGACTTCAAGTGACTTCAAACATGGTGTAAGTTCCTGCCATGGTTCATTTCAACGCCTCTCATACTTTGTTTTGTTTACCGTTGAACACAGAAAAAAGAAAGAAAAAGTAAAAAACCAAATAGCGGTGGCAGACGTAAATCCCCTCCAGAACTGATGTCACCAAACCTGCCAGTGCATCCCCTTCTGCCTCCTGAATCATAGATGTCTCCTTGCCCTCAGTGGCTGAATTGTCCACCACAACAGGTGTCGCTTCCATCACTGGCACTGCAGCCGCTGATTGTTCTCCTGCCAAAGTAGCTATCCTCACCTCCTTCACAGAGGATACTACCACCAACCATGCCACTGGCAGCATCCTTGATGCTCTGATCAACGAAAAGGCCAGCAGATGGTCATGCCTTCATTGTAACTATGAGGGTAAGAACCATGAAGTAAAAAGGGTTATTGCTCATTTGTTGAAGAAGAAGGGTTGTCATGTGCCACTATGCAAGGCTAGGATCACCCCAGATGAATTGGCCAAGTACAACAGGCTTTGTATGGCAGCAAAGATTGCCCCCCCCCTTGATATTTGGGATTCACGATTGCACTTGACATATGGCTGCTGGAGGAAAGAAGGATGCATAATACATTGCCAATCTTTTTGAGGAAGTATGCAATAAACTGGATCCTGACAATCTAGTTGATTTGATTGCCATGAATGGTACCAGTAATGTTCAGAAGGCAGCTAGAATTATGAACATTAGATATCCAATATCACACACAATTCATGTATATAATTGGTTGTAGTTGATGAAACTTTGATGTGAAACCTTGTTCTTACAATGTCATGAATTACATTGTCACAAGCCATAGATATATGCTTCATAATCATAACACTAGCTTCCGCTAAGACTAAGAAGAAAAACACCTGAGCAACACCCAAACACACCTGTGTTGAAAGCAAGGTGACCACTCACCTCATCAGGTGACACCTAAGGTAACACCAGGTAACACCCACTCGCCTATATAAACACCTCTGATTCTGAAGGTGAACAAAAAGGTATTATGCAACTAAGAGCAGGAGGTGCATTCAACTATCCTATCCTTGTTGGATTATTGGCATAATACTCTGAATGATATGGAGGATAATGATCAACAGAATAAAAATAAAATGAAAACGAATAAGAGAAATAAGGAGAAAAGTAAGATTAAGAAGATGAAGGGGGCAGGGTAAAGAAGAAAAGATGAAGCACGTTGACAAGAGAAAGAATAATGGACCTTGCGCTCATCAACATACTGAGAGTCCATCTTTGTCTCACAGCTAAAGAGGCACCATGATCTTATTCCTTGTCAATAACACCCCTTGCCAATTTTGAGGATAATTCATGTTTAGTGTTTGGAGCCACGTTTTGAATTTTGACGCTGGCTTTTAGGCAAATTTCTATTCCCTATTATTTGTGCAGAATCGATTACTGATCTTGTTTTTCACAGAATATCCCATGCTAACCTTTTTGTGCCAAGTCCTGCCACCTTGGTTCACTCACTTTCATATGGATATCCAATACCTATCAAAGGATAGGCTCCGTAATTCATTTTTACCACAACACCTTCTTGACCTAAATGAACACAGGCCAAATGGCTCAAACATTATTCGCTGCTTAATTGCAATTTAGTATTCTTTCTCAGCTAATGTCTTGCATGGTGGCTCAGTAATGCAAATGAACTCAGGTTGGTAATTATTGAGTCCACAACCATTTTTTTCAACCACTTCTTGTCCCTAAATGCAACTTCTATAGCTTTGTATGAAGTAAATATCTGTAAAAGTATTTCTCATGCCTTCAAACACAAAGTTCTCATATTTAGGTATATTTTGAGAGGCCACTCCACTATAATATCGATTGGCTAGTGGATATAGGGACAAGAAGCAGTCAATGATATTTTGGCAAATACTACTGTCATTTGCTATGCTGGTAGCCAGCGGGGCATTGAGTTGCCTGCATGTTGGAAGCAAACTTTGACCTATCCAAGATATAATGTTGAAGTACTTATTAATGCTTTCTAAAAGAAGAACAATCAACTAATGTAGGGTGAAATGCGGCGGTTTTGTTGTTGGAGCTATTAGAATAAAATAATGGCTGCATAAGAATGGTTTGATGTGAGCTTTTGGGTACAAAAAGTGCCTGAGTTTGTTCCCTACACTTTTTTGTACTCATAAGAACAACTTAAATAATTTTTATTGAATGATGCTTCTGTCAAACTTTAAGATAGTCATGACATTTGTTATCTCACATTAATGCATTGTATTAATTTAATACTGTGCTTTGCACTTCTTGCACTGTTAATCTAGAGAGCTGTGTGTTAGCCTAAGGAAATTCAAAGAGGGTTGCAAATAATTGCGAATTTACCACATTTTTCGCTAATTTTAAGATAAATGAGATACGACCCTACAAAGTTTCGGGGTGGCCAATAACAGAAGATTTACTACACTAAGTCATAGTACCAGTGTTTCCAATCAGATTGTGTTACGACTGCCTGACAAAGCTCTCCAAAGAGGCAATGACAAGGTAGAGCTGTTGAGCGCAATAGAGTGAGTGCTGCAAATGGCTCACCCAGGCAAAGCTCGAAGCGGCAATTAAGATGGGGGTGTTCTTGCTCTCGTAATAGAGTGAGTACCCCAAATGGCACACCCAGGCAAAGCCTAAAGAGAGGCAATTACGATGGAAATTTGGTCTTGTAATAGAGTGAGTGCCACAAAGGGCTCACCCAGGCAAAGCTCAAAGCGCCAATTAAGATGAGGGTGTTGATCGTAATTGAGTGAGTGCCTCGAATTACACACCCATGCAAAGTCCGAAGAAGCAATTACAAGATGAGGATGTTGAGCACAATAGAGTGAGTGCCACAAATGGCTCGCCCAGGCAAAGCTTGAAGCGGCAATTGCAAGATGGGGGCGTTGATCTTGCAATAGAGTGAGGTGCCGCAAATGGCTCACCCAGGCAAAGCTCGAAGTGGTTAAGGTTAAGATGGGGGTGTTGACAATAGAGTGAGTGCCGCAAATGGTACACTCAGGCAAAGTCCGAAGAGGCAATTACGAAATGGAGATGTTGATTGCAATAGAGTGAGTGCCGCAAATGGCACACCCAGAGGCAAAGCCCAAAAAAAACTATAAGATGGGACGGATGGTGGCAATATAGTGAGGTACCGCAAATGGCACATTCAGGCAAGAGATATGGCAAAAAAGAGCGAAATCAGCAGGGATCAGGCCGCTTTGTTCTTACCAAATACCTATCATAGCCATAAAGGATAGCTAGCGCCATTATAGTCATAGTGTGCCCACACCATGACAATATGCACCAATATCAATTTCGATCTACAGTCATAATTTGCATCATCTCTCTCAAGTCTTAATCAAACACAAACACCAACAACGCAAAGATTTTTAGTCAATCGCAACATTCCTGCTAGGAACCTCTATTTTGTTATCAGTATTGGTTGCCCAATATTTTAAACAGACCGGGAGGGTGATAACTCATTAGCTAGTTAATCTGCAAAACCATTGAGTTTTATGTGAAATTGCTCTAAATAGCCACATTGGTAACTATATCATAGCAACAATAATATTCCTCATTGTTGGCCCATCATACTATCAAGCAATCCTAAATAGGAATTGATAGCCGGCACATCACCTCCATTTGTCTACCTAGACTATGATATTCTACAGAGATATATCCACCTTTTCACAGCCGTGGCTCGAGGCCATCATCATCCACAGCATGGCACATTATTTCAAGCAACGTGACATTAAAGAGCGTCAGCGCCACTGTATACACTCGTCGAAATATTGATCCTTGACAGAGGCATTAATTTCTGACACATTTGTTTGTTGCAACAATGACTGATTCATATCATTGCATCTCGAATTGATTGCCTCTGTACTATCTACTTTCCTCTTTTCTCATCATCCAACATGGTTCTCAATATCCGTGCCTTTTGGGACAATTCAAAGCATAAGGAACAAGAATACACCTATATGCTACACAGAAAAAAGGTGTTGACTTAATAATTTAGACTGAAGAGATACCCCTGTACCTAACTGTTCAGTAGAGCAGTAGCTATCTCACCAAGATATTATAGCAAATCTAGACCAAGCAAAATAATCACTACAAAATAGTAAGACCCTCTACAGTAGCACATGATCCACCATGTTAGATGACAAAACACTTCAAAAGAACTGGTCAGAACAATAATAAGAGTGCTCTTATTGGAGATCCATTGACTTACAGGTGCTTAAGATTGGCAAAAAACGAAAGAACAAAAGACGGCAGAAGAACAGAACAATGCCACCGGGACATCGTGCTGAGCTTATTTATAGTGCTTAATTCATTGGAAAAGAATGCATGCATAAAAATAACAACTAATGATACACCTTATTAGAAGAAAAGATAATGGAGTATTTTTGCTAGAACTTGCTAATTTCATATAGGTAACAATGTTAATCTATACTAAAAACATCTCATCTTTCTAGCCATACCAATCAACTTGTGTCTTTGGGGATACGAAGGATGGGCAATCAGAGGAACACCATACGACAATCTATATGTCTCCTTACACTACTCCATTCGTCGTATTTTAGGCATCTCCAATTTATTGGCAAGGTATTCAGAGCCGATGGTTCCTTCCTCCCAAAACAACTTCTACCTGCTACCTGCTTGGGTCAATAAAAAACGACCAAAAGGACATCCTATAACTACAAATAAAGCAGTATCCATCATCAATATAGCTTGCAAATGCTCAATCCACCAAACAAGTTTATGACTAAGGTCAAAATAATATCACAACAACTTTATACATAGATAGAGTTGAATCCTATGTGGTTGGGTTAAAGAAACATTGGATGAAAATAAGTGGCAATGGATAATTGATAGTAAACTATGGTTCCCACATATCGATATACTGGAAACACGACCTACAATAAATCAACCAAGATCACCTCCTAGAGACAATCCTACCTTGCCTCTACCTGAGCCTTCCATCACACCACCTCCTAACTCAGCACCGCCTTGCAGAAACAGAAATAAAAATAGCCGTCAAACCCACGACTGGCACCGTCACGTATAAATACTGGCAAAGACAGGCATTATGATCCAGATTGAATCGGTAGAAATATCCACGATTCTCTAGCAATCTGTGGCTTCATTCTTGAAGTTGTTGTTACTGAGAGACAAATTCACCGCAAATATATGGTAATGACAAGGAAGTACCACCCAAATAAAAATGTCGAGGCTGAAACTGGTCGAAACAAGGAAGAAGCCACCCAATTCTTCCAATTGTTGAATAATGTACAAGCCTATCTTCAAGATAAGTTGAAATTGTCAGGGGAAAACAAAAACAAAACAATCTAATTCATATACCTTTATCAAAAAGAAGATACGGCATATCTACCGGAGGCTTGACACCAAGCAGAGAAGGAAGTGGGCTGTATTTTTCTATCCCTTTGCCACAATGACTCTTGAATACTATCGTGCGTAGTAGAGTTTCACTGATCTCGAATCATGGAGGAGTATGCCTCTGAAGGACCGTGAAACTTGTTGACCGTATATAAGCACATAAACACGTACTTGTAGTGATGTAGTGATGTAGTGATGTAGTGATGTAGTGATGTAGTGATGTAGTGATGTAGTGATGTAGTGATGTAGTGATGTAGTGATGTAGTGATGTAGTG
>JAZGVS010000517.1:0-14026 GCA_037356235.1 Bacterosira constricta
AACACACTCAACAACAGACTCATCAATCACCAAATTGTACAACAGCATCCATAACTATATGTATAGCTATTGTACTACTGGTATCAAAAACTCTAAAAAATCATAAACTGTTGTATCGTTTTAATATTATTTGTTCTATTATTAATAATTGAAAACAACAGTGTGCCAACAAAAAGCATCACCACCAGCACTACATCCAATCCCCACAAGACAACAAGCAACCCGCACCCGCATTAAGACTAGACAATAGATGTAGACATAGCAAGCGGAAGAGCAATCCAAGAAAAGTTCACAGTAAAATTAGAAGTAGCAGACCCGACAAAAAAACATCAAACAACTCCGACCGACTGACTGCGCTGTTCATCCTGGCACAAAATTATTGAGGATACTAGAAACTGAGCCTCGCAATGAAGGAGCAAACTATCCAACAGAGCCTGATCGCGCTTGCCGTCATAACCACGGGATTCAGAACAGCCACAACCACCACCACCACTGTCCAATCCCCATCATCGCCCCAACACGAGCGGCATACTCAACATGACAACCTCCCACAATGCCCACACCCACAATCCCACCTGCGGAAGAAGCAACAACAATCACTTACCTTGTCATCTTTCTGCGGCAACAACTGGCAAGACGCCTACAATAAATTCAATGAACCATGCACCACGGGCAAGGATGAGGAATGCGGTCCTGGCTTTTATTGCTTTTGATATGTTTAATGCACTCTGTCATCGGATAAAGCTGACGCGGTTCTCAATCCATGGGACACTGCCAATAACAACAACAGCAACAACAACATCAACAATGGACAGGCCAGCTTCAACACTTACACTAACGTGGGCGGATCAGCCCCATCACCCTCCTCCACAGTAGCCCCCCCTAACAATTACACACCCTCTGCTGGCTCAATCTCAACCAACGACAACAACGCTAACATGCAATTAGCAGACAACATTGCTAACACGCAAACCTCAGCCAACGAAAACATCAACAAAGACTCCCCCAGCATCCCCACAAACTGCATGCCCACCTATATATCTCCTTCCTCCCCATGAAACCAGCCAGCCTCACAACCCACGCACCCTTCATTCTACCCAAACCAACACCCAACCTCCTCTCTCCTACCCAACCTCCAACTACTGCGGCTACGGATGGGAATTGGCAAAGAACAAATGTTTCCATGCCTATCCTTCTAGTAAGAATCAAGAATTCCCCCATGGTTGGACTTGTCATGCTTGGCTTAGTTGTATCTAGGATAACCTTGTTGAGCCGACGAGGCGGGATCTGTATTTTCTGAGACTGTTTTGCATTGAATGGCAATAAAACGACAGGTCAGGGGGGGTTGCAAGCCACGATAAACAAAACAACATTTGCGCCAATGATTACCTTTTTTTGGCGCTGGGCCAATTTGATGCAATCGTGTCAGGATCACAACGCAGACTGACAGTGTATGTTATTTGAATGTTTGATGCAGGTTGAAGGAAATTAAAGACGTGTTGGGTGCAGGTTGAGTGAGCGCGTGAGGATGAAATAAGAAAATAAAATTATTCATCATGACATAGCTTACCTCATTATCTTAACCAATGCCATATCACTGCCATTGTGGCACTGACACTCACCAATCCTTTGATCATGACAATGGTGCGTCCATATAAGTTATTTCTGAGCGCCAATAGGGGAAGTAACAAGCGCGTCAGCGCAGCATCGTTGTTCGGCCATGGAAAACATCATTGTTGTTGTTGATTTCTGTTTGCTGTTTGTTGTTATTATTTTCATCACTGTTGTTCTTTGGTTGAACATTGCAAATGGTCTATCAACGTGGGAGCTGGCACACAAAAGGTGGCTGTGTCAATTGTAGATCTTGGATTCCCATAAAGGCCTGACGACACGAGCAACACATGACTCACCATGACATATGTGTCTAGATGTCGTTGTAATTGAGCTATCTAGCTCAACTGACCACGACATAAGACGCAACATGTTGCCAACATTTTTGACTAAGATATGTATATCCCAAAAGAAAACCTTCTGTAAACTGTGCAACAAGGAATTATAAGAAGGTCCTTGCCACCGACCTCTCACCACTCTCATCACATACAAATTTGATTTTATTATCATTGGCGTCTGAGAAAAGGTGGTTTGCTGATTTCTATGGTTTGCAATTTGCAGCAATGGACAGCAATTGAAATGCAAATGACACCAAAGACCTTCTTCAACAAAACTGACAAGTAAATAGATTTTGGAGCATATTACAATCCATCTAAGCTTGGTGAATACAAAGTTGAATTCGATGAAAGAATAGAACACAAAGAAACCTGCAGAAACAGTGAAATAATGCAACCAAGCAAAGAAAGAAAAAAACACTAGAGCAAACGAAACAATGGATGCGAAGAAAAAGTGGAATGAAGCTACAAAGATTAGCAAATGTCAAGTCAGAGAAAACAAGACTCCAGATGAAAAATGCGAACAAGAGGCTGACAAGTAAGCCAAGAGACTGAAAAGGGCAAATAGTGGCAATGCATCTTTTCCCAGTGCAAAAACATCTGATGATATTGATTGTAATGTGTAAAAAGAGTCAAGTGATACAATTGAATTACGAGACATAAGAGATGATATTTCAGTAGAAGGACGAGTGATAAAAGCCATCAAAATAATCAATCAAATCCTATTTATTTATTGGAAAGTACCGGGCTCAAGTGTGTCTTTTTTCAAACAGATATGTCTCAGCCAACCAATCAATTCAAACCCGAATTTGTATTGTCCTCTAACCACTGCTTCTCATTTTTATTGTTCCCCTTCAGTACATCATGTTGACTCCTGCATCTGTCTCTGCTAATTCCACTAAGAACCCTTAGCTAGGTTGAGACAAGTGTGGGAATGGGTTGGTTACAGCAGGAGAAATAGATCATGGCTGGGAACTAGGAGGTAGGTCATGCTTGCTGATTTTTTTCATTTTCGCTTGAAGATGGCATCAACAAGATAGGTTGGACCAGTGAATGCACTATTTTGATTATAATTAAACCATGGGGGGTTGTGTAGCAGTGTCAAGACGTAAATAGGACAGCTTCTTCTCTGCCAATCGGTCCAAATGATCAATGAAATTGATGCCAAAGCAATGGTTAGTTGTACCGCAAATGCGAGGTCGCAACTGATATAATAACCAGATGCATTGCACCCAACGCTGGAGAAGAAGCAGACAAAGCGTTGGATGGTTTGCACTTATGGTAAGACATAGCTCACGGGGCTCAAAGTTTGGAATACACACTGACACTGACTAAAATTATCAGCTATCAGACGTCAAGAATAATTAGCGTAATTTGTAACAAAAAGCGCAAGCAAAACTCTATGGTCAAGCCCCCCCAAAAGCGGATGACCTGGGATGACAACCCATTTGTTAGACCAAATAGGGGTGTCTCCTGAGCCTCATCTCGTGATGTCACTCATCTGAAAATCCGCGTTGGTCAATGCGATATATTGGTTTTCCGGTACACCATGTTGATCAAAGCGGCTTCTTGCGGTCTGTCTATTTCCCAATTTGCAGCAGTAACCTTGGAACAAAATATCCTATTCGCAGGCCGTTTCTCGTGAAAAACCTCTTCCTGACAACGAGCCAATCTGGGCCAATACCATCATTCAAATTAGCCAATGCCATTCAAATTATTGTCAACCTCTCTAGTTATCAGTACCTTGTCCCCGCTATCATCTCCAATGGTAACCGACTCGACCAACTCAGTGCAACGTATTGATTTGTGTCCTCGCCTATTAAATGCAAATTACACGACCATCACAAGGTGGCCAAGTCGGCCAAGACTGGTGAGCGAGCAGTGTTGGAATTGAGAGAGACATAGAAAAGAGGTGTCACGGAAGGGGAAAAAGGATGCTCATAATCGTCATGGTGATGGTGAGAATGGCATTGTCATGGGGATGGGTAACGGGGGTGGGTAGGTGATAGCTTGGGTGACGAGAAGTGGTGCAAACATCAATACGAAGTAAAGTTGATTGCAGGGTCTCAGGAACAGAAGATGCTGCTTTGATTAATGCATCTTGGGCCACAAGAAGACGCTCGTGAATTTTTGGACAAGTGACGTCACGATACAAGGCTATCGGGAGAGATGCCCCTTTTTGGTCTAACAAATGCATTCAACATGGTGATGAGGTTGGATCACCATGAGACTCAAACGTGTATTGTATCTTCTCTTTTGCGCTTGGCACCAGAGGAGTAACACGCAAATACTAAAACTCTGTTTTTCAGCTTTTGGAATGGTTTTAAACCATTTCAACCCCCCAGCGCAATGCAGGGTAGCGTTGCGCTGGTCCATGGTATTTGTATCGCCTTTCGCAAACTAAATTAGACACCAACCCCACAAACATTGCAAAGCTAATCTGCAAATTCCATAGAAAGGATTTCTTTTTCTACAAGAATAGAACTTCCGTAGACGCGTACCAAGAGCCTAAGTATCATATGTAGGTATCTTGACGGGATTACGAGTCTACTAACAAAATCCGGCCAATTCCAATGATACCTTGCTTTTCTCCAGAGATCTCCGTGGAATTCTCTTGAAATCTCTATGCAATTTTTGTGATGGAATATTTGGCGAGGTCTCGCCAAGAACCTCTGTAGTCTGTAGGTAAGTTGGATGGTTTTATGATAGGGGGGAGGGCTAAATACAAATAAGCACCGCTTCAGCAAGATAACAGTCAATACTATCGGCATCTGCCGCCAATAAGATAAGAACATCTTCCTAATACTATTATCAATCATATTCTATTTATTTTTTGCTGTATGTTGCCTATTCATTAAGAATTATAGACCATAGTTTTTGGTAGAAAGCTGTGCCGTGCCGCTTGCCCACCATGGCATGACATGGCTTGGGGGGAGGTAAATCAAGGGCAATGGCCTCAACATTTGCGGCGTCCCAGCCAAGTACATTAATTAGCTATGTTATCTAATTCATGGCATGATACCAAGCCGCCTAACCGTTAACAAATATTATTGCTACAAGATGCAGCGGCAACATCGTGAAGTAAACTATAAGTTCTTAGTCTGCAATTGAATACTGCTTAAACACCAACAAAGCGGCCTCAATGACAACCCAAATAATCAATTGATGCGGTGAAACCATTACATCCAACCAATCGTGGCCACAAAGCAGGCGACGGCTCATTCTTGTCATGGTTGGGGACAGTTGGGGAGATGTCAATCGTTGTCGTCTTTGTTTTTTGAGCGATGACATGTGTTAGATTCAACTATCATATCTACCCTTAGACACCTATCATGATGGAATTCTTGATACTGTTTTTTCCAGATACGTTCAAGATGTTTGTGGTACATAGCAGGGACAATACATAGCTTGTTGCTTATCATTTGCACACTCCAATTGGAATGCCTGCCCTGCCACAATTGGGATCCCAAAGGGTGCCGTAGGCACTCCACAAAACAGGGGCTTCTGGTAGCAACATTCATTCCAAGGTAAAGACGTCTATTTTGACCATCATTCTCCTCTTTATATAGAGAGTCCACCATGATAAAATTGGCCAGTATGGCCCCTTTTTGCTGCTCGGCAAGATGGTTCTCCCACCCTTAATCCTTCGCAACTCAAGCTCGTGAACGCATTTTGAAATGATTTACCACTTCATTCACAGCGTGGAGGCACATATAGTTGTTGGAATTGGGCCTCTCGACTGGGCGTTGTGGCGCTGTTTTTGCCCTCAAGTGCTGCACTTTGATGGGATGCAACACACTGTTGTATCATCCACCTGTTGCCAGTTGCATCCACAGGACTTCATGTTGCATGCTGACACGACGCGCTCTTCTGTTTGGCATGTGCTTCGCTTCTGATTTCTGATGCTTGCGCTGCCATTCAGTTCTGACGATCGGGTCATTATTTGCGACCATTGCCTCCAAGAGACGTAACAACATCATTTGCGATGCAGCCGAGGATGCAGCAAATAGGCCTCCACGCTCGCTCGCGCTGCTTCATCTCATCGATGCAGTGCAGCGATTGAGCGCTCTCCTCTCCGAAACAAAAACAAACAACAATCAAATGGGTGGAGCTTTGGGGAAAATGGGGAAATTGCCACAGGTGAGTTTTACTCTAAATTTATTGATTTATTTCAATTGAAATTAAATTCGTTCACCCACAACTTTGAAACACCAAATACAGGACCCGTTCACTGCGACCACCACCACCATGGACCATGGCAAAAAGCGTCATGATCCACCAACTGTCGAATAGCATGGCTGCATTAATCGTCGTCTTCGTAATCATATTCCAGTCAGCATTGTCGACTGTGACATTCACGACATTGCGGTTAACATTATTTGGGAGTAATCGATCGATAAGTAGTTCTCAACATCCCATCCTTTCTTCCTTCCTAACGCCGACGCAACAACATAATGGCCGCCGACGACTTTTACGTGGAAGCCGATGGAGAACAAGTGTGTCAGATACACTCGACAGAAGATGCGTTTACCGGCATCGTCCAAGCGATGCTGGCGTTATTTGCGCTGGCGTCCTTGTGGATTAAACGGCTGCAGGAGAAGCCACAACGAAAGTTCTTGACGTGGTTCCTAGATGTTTCTAAGCAGGCGTTTGGGGCCTTCTATGCCCATATACTCAACATGATAATATCGGCAGTCATTGCTGGTAATGTGAGGGGTGGACACACACTCGATGATGAGTGTGCTTGGTATGCCATTAATTATGTCATCGATACCACTCTTGGATTGGTGATAACCATCGTTTTCTTAGACTGGCTAGACCGCCTTGCCAATCGTTTCAATTGGGTTGCTCTGAAAAATTCGGGCGTGTGTGTGGGAAGAGAAGGCATTTTTCACTGGGTTTGGCAGATGTTTGCGTGGATTGTCATATTATCGCTGGTCAAAGTGATCATATGTATTTTCATGTGGCTCTTTTCTGCCCCATTGGCCTATGTAGGAGCGGTCCTTTTCGCGCCACTGCAATCTAATATTCGATTCGAGCTCTTGTTCGTGATGATTTTCTTTCCTGGCGTGCTGAACATTGTATATTTTTGGATCACTGACTCCTACCTAAAAGCTGGTAAAGAGCATACAGCTGCACACCATGATGAAGAAAAGGAAATGTCTCATGTAAATGTTGGGGAGTCTGTAACTCCGTATTCCCAAATGGAGGCATCGGGGGATGAATTAAATGGTGGGCAAAACACGGCATCTAAGGGAGAAGTTCCATCGTATGGATCAACACCAGTCCAACCAAATAACAGTGGCACACTTGTTTGATCTCAGCATATACCCAGCAGACGAGTCATAGAGCTAAATATAATTTATAATACTTAATGTTACTTAGGTTTGTTTAGCTCCAGCAGGAAACATATTATGTAGGCATCGCAACAAGGTACTCCCGCTCAATTGTCAACTCGATCTTAACACTTCTTGATACTTTTATAATTTATGCTGCGTGTGTCATGATGTTCTCAAACTGAGCAACGTCATGACGATGGAGGCTTCAGAATTGTAGTTGACTCATAGTCTTTACTAGGTCCTTTCACTCGATACTTGATGATGATTTCAGATGCCGATAGCCCATTCAATTTAACGCGAAATGTGGCACTGTAAAGATCCTTGATGCACAAGTGATCGGAGGTTGCCTTGACCCAGTATCCATCATCATGCGAAGATCCTACTTCAGAGGTTGTCTCAGGAACAAACTTGAGACTCAAAAATAATAGTGCTCTTTTCCCCCCTTCAACAAAATAAATGTCCAATGCATCTTGCTTGCACTCATACTCATATTCGCGGTAAACTGCAATCTTTTGGGATGGCGTCAATTCAAACAAACCGTCTTCTCGGTATAGCACTGGATTGTCTTTGGCATGACTAAAGATTTCATCTACGTTGCCGTCAACATCATCGTCAGGCGCAGACCTTTCCCAGTACTTTGAGAATTGAATTGTGCCATATACACGCTGGGTTTCACGAGTCTGCAAGTGTACAATGTTCCGATCAAACGACCATTTCCCAAGAATGGATTGCAATACCACCTTGGGCATTCGACTTCCATCTTGTCCACGCTGAATTTCCTGCTGCACTTCCGATTGGCACCTTTGTGAAAGTTCGTCATCAGTTTGGTAAAATGTTGGAACCACAAAACCACCCACTTCCTTTTGATATTTTGGATAATCACCTTGGTAGCAAAGTTGTGACATTGTGTCCATGAATCCAATATAATCAAAGTGGGGAAATTGAGCATGAGGAGTAGAGCTTCTAATAGTATGGCTTGCCTTCAGCGCTGATTGAATTTGCTCTTCTTCTAGCAAACATGTGTTACTCATGACCCCTGCGGCGAGTTTCGCTTGGAGCTCCATCAATCCCATGTACGGTCCACAATACATCCCACAAAATGCGAGATGGGGCAGTGACGGATGCAGTGTGTCCCAAGCCAGTGTCATGGGATTAAAGTTATCATCCGAATCATAGTCAAGAGTAGAGAGAATGTTAGGAGAGAGGACATCACCCAATTGTGGTGTGTACCCAGTACATACAATTACGTGATCAATATCACCAAGCTGCTCAGAGTGGGACTGTGGATTGTCACTCTCAGTCTGGATATCACTAATCTGTAATGTGCCATCTTTATCAATCCCAACCAACCGCCCTTTCAATACTTCTACCTTGCCCTCGTTTATCAAATCCAAATAATTATCGCTAATTGCTACAAATGGTGGTTCATCCCAATTTTTTGGCTCTCCTAACGGAGATTGACGTTGCTTGTGTCCGACCAGAGATTGGAGATACTGATGGCGTGCGCGACAGGATTCAGGAGTCAAGGATATTGTTTCAGGTGTTTGTGGAAATGATTGTCTTCGTTGGTAGAGTGCCAAGTCCGCAGGAAGAATGGTCATTGTGGTGGTGTTACTATCAATAGCATCTTGTGCATTACTTTTTTGCAATGGCTGTACTGTTGGTATCCATCGAGGCAATACCCATGGAATAGAGGGAGAGACATTCACAACTCGTGCAGCAGAGCGAGAAATATCAGAAGCTATTTCCAATGCACTAAAGGATGAACCTATTATGGCAACATTTTTGTCTTTGAACAGAGAATGAGATGTGTACTCAGAAGAATACATCAGCTGAGGTTTGCTGCTGCGATCCACATTGTTGTTGTCACAGCTTTCGCCACTGATGTGACTTTTCAGAAAGGAAGGCCATCGTGGTGTATGAAAAAATCCCGTGGCCATAACAACACCGCCAAAATCTCGACTGTGAGTTTCTTGCGTAGCCAAATCTGTCCATTCCACCTTGTAATTATTTGCATCCTGTCCTGCTTGAGAAGATCCCTGATCCAACTGTTCCACATTGAACACTTTGCATTCCAACTGAAGATTACACGATGATGATTCCGTTAGGAAGGAATCTGCATAGCTCTTGAGGTAGTCATGCATTTCCTCTACGGAGGGAAAGGTACTTGCATCATCAGGCCAAGGCCAATCTGAGAATCGGCATGTATATTTGGATAGATTGGTAGACATTCCATTCCACATTTTGCTTGCTGGATGACCACCATCTTCTGAACGACTACGCCCCCTAGAATAAGAAGAGGACTGGCTAGATCTAGATGACGTTGTTGGTGTCAATACAGATGGCGATGGTGTCCATGCCCCGCCGACGGTTTTGGCTGTCTCAAATATCGTGGGGCGTAAACCTGCATGGATTAGATGTCTGGCTGCCACGAGGCCACTGGCTCCAGCGCCGATTACTGCCACTTCGAACATGGTGGTTATAAAAAAGTTGAAAGATTGTGTGATACCAGATATTATGTATCATAGGGAACAATTATAAGGTTAGAACCGAACGCCGATAATTCATCTTCATCTGGCTTCCGGAAGTTTTATCGCTCGCTTCCGAAAGTTTTTATTCGTATCCAAGCTTCGTTTAGGTTGAGCTTTAGTTTTTGTAAAAGCTAGAAGAAAAACTTTAGAAAGCCGAACGAGGCAGAGCTAGGTACCCCATGAAGGCGCTCAGAAAAAGCTGTCTGTCTGTCTGACGCAAAGTATCTAGAAAACAATAAGAAACAATAAAACCTGTCTCTTACGAAGCTTGAGATGCTGCGTACAATACCTTATCATACGTAGTAATTTCCATACTTTCATTTACAAAATACTTTACCTACCCCCATGCACCGTTCCCTTAACCGACACATCGCCTCTGCTCTGGCATCTCACATAACCCAACACAGGCCAACAACACTATCCCATATCCCCCAATCCCACCATGTTCTCCTCCTCTGCCCGCCGCTTAATCATTGCAAACACAATAAGACGGAGCGCCGCATCACGGTCATCGCAGCAATGTCTTCGTGTCACTCCATCGTCCAGACGGTCCATCGTTTCATTCGCCCAACAATCGCACACCACCGCTCAAAATAAAAGTGATGGATCCATCAACATGCAGACCAAACAAATACGATGCATGTCTAGCAGCGACCTTCCTTTTCACATTGTGGTAGGAATGCCCGCCCTTTCCCCCACAATGGAAACTGGAACAATCTCCAAATGGAATGTTGCCGAGGGTGAATCCTTCGCCGCTGGAGATTCCATCGCGGTCATCGAAACGGATAAGGCCACCATTGATTTTGAAGCGCAGGATGATGGAGTGTTGGCGAAACAATTGGTGGAAGCCGGAACGTCAGAGGTGGCGGTGGGAGTGCCGATCTTTGTCTCGGTAGAGGAAACGGATGATGTGGGAGCGTTTGCCAATTTTTCACCGGATGCTTCCGGTGATGGAGAAGCTGCTGCTGCCCCTGCTGAGACTGCCGCCGCGGCACCTGCCACACCTACTGAGGACTTGCCTTTCCACATTGTGGTAGGAATGCCCGCCCTCTCCCCCACAATGGACGCCGGTACAATCTCCAAGTGGAATGTTGCCGAGGGTGAATCCTTCGCCGCTGGAGATTCCATCGCTGTTATTGAAACCGATAAGGCCTCCATCGACTTTGAAGCGCAGGATGATGGAGTGTTGGCGAGACAATTGGTGGAGGCTGGATCGGGAGAGGTGGCAGTTGGAGTGCCAATCTTTGTCTCGGTAGAGGAAACGGAGGATGTGGCTGCATTCAAGGACTTTGAGGCAGGGAGCGCACCGGATTCGAGTGCCACGGAGGCTTCGGCGCCGGCGGTGGTGGAAGAGTTGAAGGCCGCGCCTGTGGCGGTAGCAGCTTCACCAGCACCGGTGGCAGCTCCAATTGCCGCTGCTCCTGCGCCGGCTGTGGCGGTAGCAGCTGCACCAACGGGAGCCATTTCCTTGGGAGGTACTGAATGGGGAAGGTTAGCGGCAGAAAAGTCACCTTTGGCTAAGCTCTTGGCGAGTAAACAGAAACAATACATTGGCAAGTATGGATCGACGGGGCACTTTCCCATTGTTTAAGAGTTTAGTTGTTGGAAGGTTGTGGTTTATGAACACACCTAACTACGTTGTATCCATGATAATATGATTTGTGGTATAGATGGTGCAACTAATAAATGTCATGGTTACAATTAAACGAGCGAGCCAAGGTAGAGACTCGCCCCTATAACGAGAACCCATGATGCAGTTGTGAATTATGTACTCAAATGAATTATATTTTTTTGTTTCTGTACAGATTCTGCATGTTTGTTCAATTATTGACTTGATGATATGATTTGGTGGTAGTGTGTAATAAGTAAATACTTCAATAAAGTACAGCCCTCGTCAGATTTTCCCGTTTTTCTTCGAGAGTCAATTAAAATTGGAGAAAATTGCCACTCTCTCTCTCTTGTGCAGATTTTAGTCTCGTTATGGATTCATCTTCTTCCGCGTTTCTTGTCAGAGCTCTTCCTCAGCTAAATTAAGGTTATGGGATGGAGATGCATGATGGAGTCTCACATTAGGATCAGAAAGTGGTACCAGTGCAACTGTGCTCTAATATTCCATGCACATCATATTTCCCTTGGAATGTTTATATAAAAATGAAGCCCCTGCAAACTTTTAATCTATGGCCATGTGCCGAAGAGCCCAACAGCACGACTGCGCAGCATGTTCCAATCTTTCTTTGTATTCTTCCAAGCTTGGAGCAGAGAATATGAGCTCCGACAAAGATTTAGAACAGGGCGCTGCTAAATATAAATTTGATAATATTAGTGACCGTCAGGCAGCGAGGGCCCCAGGAGGGAAAAACGCCTCTGTGCCAACTGGACAAGCAAGGTTTCCACGAGGATGACGGATGCTACAAGCTGGAAAAGAACAAGGCACTTCGCCCAGCTGGTACAAGGAATAGGATGGAACGGGGTCATGCGGTAGAGATGTTACGATAGTGAAGAGAATCGAATAGCTTCTAATAAAATAATAAAGAAGATACAAGATTTATTCCATTGGCATCCCTACGGGACCCCGCTTACTACTCAAGTTGAAGCACTGGACCACCCAACAAGCCACCTCCTACATATATAAAAACAAGCACGAGAATAATAGTGCACAGCATTCTACATAGCAAAGCAAGCTCCGAAATCAGCAAGGAGCACAGCACAGCTCAAAGAGTTCATTTCATATTACCACAAAATTTTAAAGACAAAAACAGTGCAGAGCGGAGACACAGGCCGCGCAAGAGGGCCAAGACAGCCCGCATAAAATGGGAAGTGCCTGTCATAAAAGAAGACAATGAGCACGGCCACTCACATAGTCAGGCAGAGATCAAGAGTGAAGTGGTAGGTGGATCATTGCCCTCCGGGGCCTATGATAGTGGGGCCACCTCAAGTGCAGGACTACCAGGGGATCCACTCATCGAAACCGACATACCATCCAATAAAACTTTCCACCTGCCAATAGGAGGGACAACGCCAGCTTCCAGTATTGACAAATTGGAGCATAAATTGCGCGAGCTAGCCAGAACGTCGATATGGTACCAAACCTTGCAGGGCAAAACTTACTCTCAGCACAAGCAAATTCGTGGATGTAGACTACATCTCAGTCTTCGATCAGGAGGAGGTAAATATTTGTGATGCGCAAACTACAAATATAATGGTGTCAGAGAAAGCCGTCTTGAAGGGATACAGACACAAGACTCCGCACATATGGCGTACCCCCCTCCAAGCCAACATCATAAACCTCAACACGGATACTGTGGTGTTAGACAGCCCAGATGGAACACATTCACTAAACTCAGTGTATGCCATACCAACCATGGATAGGATGCTCAAACAACTCTAGGCCCTCCCAAATAAGCTCCCAGATAGAAAAGAGGCAATCAACTCCAGGCATAAAGGAGACTATCAACAATAAGTAGTATGCAATATGTGAAGGCCATCAACAACATCTATGACCTACCAATCATTGAACCAGCCATCCGGTATTTACACGCAGCAGCGGGTTTTCCACCAAAGCTACTTGGCTCAAGGGCATCAGGAAGGGAAGCTGTCTTACTTGGCCACTCTTATCAGTCACAAAAGTCAACAAGTTTTTTTCACAGAGTCAGAGGAGACGCAATTCGGATACATACTCGGGCTTCCTGGCTACTACGGCCTTTTCCCTCTTATTGTCATCATACGACATGCTAGTTGCATCACTATCGTCACTGAAGTTGTGATAGTGATTGGTGGCACTTCCGCTGCTCTTGCTACAATCATCATCACGGCAGCTGTGGCTGATTGAGCTTTGACTGCCTTTGCTGGCATCGGTCTCAGCGCCAGAATCATCATCTTGATGATGGCTCTCATGTCGGCGACTTGGCTTCTTGTTTGCAGGGCTCGCGCTGCATTCTTCCCAACTTTGTTTGTGTGGTTCATGTACCTTGCAATCACGCTTATCATTGCGGTAGAACTTGCTGTTTCCACGACGGTCACTGCGGCGGTAATTGCTGCATGGCCCGTGTTCGTCTTGGTGGCTAGAGGAGGGATATGCATCCTTGCAGTGTCCATCACTTTCACGGTACGACTTCCTTGCGGGATGACAGTTGTGGTCATTATCACGACGGTGACGGGGTGGAGGGCCAGAGAATGCTTACAAAAGTAGTAGGTAATGGGGAATTAAGGA